>JADGMU010000913.1:0-15571 GCA_016920895.1 Vaccinium myrtillus
TGGCCTTGTGGGTAATGGGGTGAATTTGGTAGGGGTGGTGAACACTGTGCCGGGAATTAGAAGGTTGCTGTGAACTTGAACACCATCAACACTGGCGTTGTGAGTTGTTCGGGGAGCCCCCAGTTGTTTCTTTCTGATTTCATTAGAGTCTATAAGCTTAGCGCCCAAAACGCTCGGAGTGGTGATAGTAGCTTCTTCCATCTTCTCCATACTAGGGTTTCACCTCGACCAGAATCGCGTGAATCGCAGGAGATGAAGATGACGTCATTCCCTCGGGTTTGTTATGTTGAGACTATAGCTGGCTGTGGACACACAAGCCTTGATCCATTGAATCATTGTAGGATGAAAATTCATGCTAGCAAGTATATCCCATAGGAAATCCCATCTTACATTGTCATAGGCCTTCATGATATCAACCTTTAGCGCACACCTAGGAGTGGTAGAGGAAGTGTGGTACCCCCTCATAAGTTCCTGAGTAATGAATATATTGTCAGCAATTCTCCTACCTTTTACAAAGCCAGATTGGACTGGATCTATAAGAGAAGGAAGAGCCAGTTGGAGCCTTTTAGACAATATCTTGGCAATGCATTTGTAAATAGAGTTACAGCAAGATATTGGTCTGAAGTCTCCAACTTTGGAAGGATTAGGAATTTTAGGAACAAGAGCAACAATGGTTGAGTTGACTTTCTTTAAAAGCTGACCAGACCTAAAGAAGTTTTTGATGGCTGCAATAACATCATGACCAATAATAGGCCAAGCCTTTTGAAAGAAAGCCGCATTGTATCCATCAGGCCCAGGAGCTTTATGAGGATTAAGAGACAATAAAGTGTCCTTAATTTCAATGTCAGTTACCTCTTGTATCATGGCATAGCTTTGTTCAAAACTCAATTTTTTTGTGATGATGTGCTCAACTCTAGCAGTCCCAGAGTAAGGAGATAGATGAGGTGTACCAAGGAGGGCAGTATAGAAATTGACAAAAGCCCAGACGCAGGGATGGTGTGAGGCACTCATGCCTCTCTCCGAACTCATCAGCACCAGAAACAAGGGTAGAACATTTGAAATCCAGAGCCACTAAACTGCTTCGAAGTTGAACCACTAAACTAACAGTGATTGTTTCTCTGGGATTCATCAGAGCCCAGAACTCGCAGCACAAATGCCCACTCTAAACTCATCTAAATCCAGAAAATGAGGAACAGAACCAGATTCCATACAACCAAAGAAAGCTTCAGCCAAGAAATCCAAATCAATAATATCTAGTGAAATTAGGGAACAATCACTATGAAGACCTCTAAATGTAGAACAATACCCAAAGGAGCTCGAAGAACTCCAAAGACATATATTCAGACGCATAAGAAAGGAAACCAGATCCAAAACTGCCTTAGCCTTACCTATGAAGCGCCAGGATCCGTAATGTAATGACCCCTACCACCGTGACACCACCGACACTTAGTGGAAGAGAACTGATACGCGAGGAAGACTGCAACAGTGCTAGAAACTACGCTCCCGATCTGCAGTGTGCTTGAACCAAAGCCAATAGAGTCCTTCAACATCAGGCCTATAAGCCTTTTGCAATCGTTGCGATAGCTGAGGTTGCTAAACCGAAGCTTCAAACCCAGCAAATCCATGGCCGAGAGTCTCCATTAGAGCAGGAACCTCCGACGTGGATCGAAAGCCCAAGTTTTGCTAAGAATCTGACCCGGATAGATGTACTTCTCAGACCGCTTCTGATAGCGCCAGAGGTTCCAATCATCACCGCAGATCCCCTTTTTAAGAAGCAATTGTAGCAATGCGATCTCCTTTTCGGAAAACCAGCAGCTCCAGATCCCCTTTTTGTTGATGTTTTGTTGTGAAGTTCCATCATCTGGACCGAGCAGTCCAGATCCCCTTTTGAACCAGACCGAACGTCTGGCTATTGAAACACGGATGCCTATGGTTTGTTGATGGAGCTCAAACCTGAAGTCGATCCCCATTTTGCGTTAGACCAGGACTTGTATGCTCCAAATCGCAAGTCGCTGTGGGTTTGAGACCTCGAGAAGAGTTGCTGTTAATTGTTCCAATTGAACCCTCAATCGGATATGAGAAGAGTTGCTGTTAATTGTTCCAATTCTAGAGAGAAGGCAGAGCCCCCTCGAAGGGTTGCCGTTCCATTTACTGTTATTTTGTTCTTCTTTTTGCTTGAGCTGGATTTGAAATCTTCTGACCCACTTGAAGCTATCTTGCTACCAGTAGAGGTGCCCTGGTCTGTGGGTATAATTAGCGACCCAGGATCAGGTTCCAGCAATGATGAGAATCCCACTTCTGTCTTGCTCACTGAGTTGACTTCCGCTGCAAGTTTACCTTTTGGACTAAGGACTGGAGAATTGGGAGTTTTGAGATTTGTGCTGCTAATGCTTGTGGGAACTCCAACTTTTTTTTTTTGGGTAAATAAGCTTGAAAATAAAAGGGGCAAAAAGAATATACAGCCTACAAGGGGCATACCCCAGGGAGGACAAAAACAAAAAACAAAGAAAAGGGAAATACAACAATTGAAGAAGCTCCTGTTACACATCCTCACAAAGAACTGTGTCAGTTTGAATGCTTGGAACTATCTTGGTAACTGCTTCAAGGGCATCCCCACCTCCTCCAAGAGCCTTCCCTATTAATTTCCATGCCTCATTATTGTTTGTAGCTTGTGGATCAACCTTAGGTTTGCAGGTGTGACCAAATACATTACACAGGCTGCAGCTGGGAGGAATCCATTGATATTCAACAGGGACCTTAACTGAGTCTTGTCCCATGTTTATCTGGACAACTTTGGGAAGGTTTGTTTTGGCTGAAATCTCTATACACACCCGAGCAAAGTCGATTCTTTGTTGTGCAGCAGTAGCAATATCCACATGGAGGGGCTTCCCTATAGTACTTGCTATTCGGCTAAAACACCCCTCTGTCCAGCATTCAAGAGGTAGTTTGTGTAGTTTAACCCAAACAGGTATGTTTGCTGGATGCTCTGTGGACGGAACCAACATCCTATGCCATTCCTTAAGCACCAGATACCTCCGGGAAAAGAAGTACGGGCCACCCTCCAGAACCTTAAGTTTTGTTTCTTCATCTTGGAATTCAAAGAAATAGCAAGCTCCAATCTGTTTGATGCTGATCCTTCCATGGTCTTTCCAAATTTTCCTCGCGGTGGAGCTAAGCAGAGGAAAGGGCATCTTCCCATCTAGAAAATGCCCAACTAAACAATGACTCCAGGTCTTTTCATTGACATCATCTTCCTCGATCTCAACCACTGCACATTCTTCTTGTTGAAGCTCTGGGAAATGACTGAGCTTCATAACCTTTTTTTTTTTTTTGGGTAAATAAGCGTGAAAATAAAAGGGGCTAAACGAATATACAGCCTACAAGGGGCATACCCCAGGAGGACGAGCTTCATAACCTTAGAAGGGCCTTGTGTACGAAACAAAGAGGCCCAATCCTTGGTGTTAGGTTGTTGGGTGGGTTTGGGAAGGGTATTTTGGATTTGGATGGGTTTTATAGGATGGGTCTCTTTGTCCTTCTGAGGTTGTGTGTTATTTGGTGAATCTGAGGGGTAATGAAAGCCAACTTTTAGAAAATCACCTTTGGCTGAACTGGTTGACGGATCCTCTGGATTGATCACTTTATCTCGCAGATGATTAAGTTGGGACTTCAGCTCTGAGCAATCAACCTTAATCCCGGATTGTTGCAATTCAACTTCAATCGAATGGACTAGCGTAGCCAGCCTCTCTCCTTGCTGTTCAAACACTCGCTTTCCTGCTGGAATACCTCGTGAAGCTCGCGATCTGAACTAGGGCTTGATTTGCTAGGGCTAAATGGGGAGGACTTGATGGTCTGCACTGGGTCAGAATATCGGGGACCACCCTGTTGGGGAGGGGGAAATTGAGGTGATTTAATGGAGTTAGGGTTTCTTGCCTCTGAGCCAGCAACAGAAGCCACATCTTCTACCTTGGGTTCCTTAGAAACGGAAGCAGAAGGGCTCAGACGCTGAGGGTAGAGATCTAGTGGTTTGAAAGGTTTGAACTTTGTGGGTGTGGAGAACCCCTTACCCGGTTTCAAAGGATTGTTGTAGATCGGAGAGGCCGAAGTTGCTTCACTGATTGGGGTGTTGTGTCCGTCAGAGCTTAGATCTGAGTACTGTTGGGTAATGGCTAGCTGAGCCATTTGCCTCTTTCTAACTTCGTTGGAATCGATTACCTTCGAACCAAGGGGATGCGGACCCGAGAAAATGCCCTCTTCCATGAGCTTTCTAGGGTTTCACAAGGAAGAAGATGATGGAGGTGAAGAAGACTTCTTGATCGCCCAAATCGCCTGTGAGAGGAGCTCCATGCTGACGTCACTGACCTTCTATTCCTGTTTTTTTACATTTAGCGAATCGATTTTTTTTTTTTTGGATAATTAAGCTTGAAAATAAAAGGGGCTAACCGGATATACAGCCTACAAGGGGCATACCCCAGGAGGAAAAAAGAAAAAAAAGAAAACAAAAGAAAACTACGCCAGACGGCAACAAAATGAGGGGAGGCCCAAAGGCTACATGAGGAGAACAAAGGGATAGCTTGCTAAGGCATAGATGCTAATACAATAGAGCTAATAAAGTAGCGAGATAACTCAACAAGAGTTGTTACAAAAGGGTGCTTGTCCGAGGCCGAAAATTTTGAAAATTTCGCCATGACCCGTTCGTAATTGGAGCACCCTCAAGGTGCCAGCCACTGCATACAACAGCAGCAGCTGAAAAAAAAAAAAAAAAAATAGAGGCAGAACTTCCAACAGGAAGCAGTAAACTGCAGCACTCATCAGCAGGAAGCAGAAAACTGCTTTTCACGGTATATCAGCATCACAGCATTTCAGCATTAAGGATCTCAGTAAACTGTTGCAAGTGCAGGTTGTTGCTGTTGGAGTATAACAGTAATCCATGGGAGAATGTGGCTACATCAGAGGCAGCAGCAGTATAACAATAATCCAAGGGAGGACGCCCCCTCCCCAAGGGGATCAGACTTGCCAAGGGACATCCCCCCTAGGCTAGGCAAAAGACTAGATATACAGAGCATAAACAGCAACACCGCAGTACTAGTAGAGAGCTGGAGTTTGATCTAAAGCATGGGAAAGATTTCAAGTTGGTTACAAATAAGAAGAAGAACAAAGGGAGGAGCAATCAGAAGGCTCCAACTCATTCAAAAGGGCGGTAACTTCCTTCCCTCTCTTATTTTGATAGCAGTCAATACTTTCTACCTTTTGCTATATGGTTACCTTTGATTATAAGTTTAAATGAACAAAGCCTTACATCTAGGTTTTGGAATGTACGTGGTCTAAATGACACTCTCAAACAAAAGGAGGCTAAGAAATTTATCACTAATAATAAACTGTCTTTGGTTGGATTACTGGAGCACAAAATCAAAGAGAGCAATGCTAAAAGAGTCTTAAAGTTTGGGGCAACACAGTTGTTCCAAAAAAGGACACAAAGTAAAGAAGATGACGTCAGCAAGGAGCTTCTCTCTCTTGCGATTTGGGCGATTCCAAAGAAACCCTACATGATGGCCGACGATCCTACATCTCCCATGGAAGCCGACTACCGTAACCTCAAAATCAATGATTCCAATGAAGTTAGGAAGAAACAACTGGCACATCTTGCCACTCCTCAACGCTACTCAGATCTGGGTTCTGAGGTTCGCGACACACCACTCAGTGATTCAACTTCGAGCTCTCCGATCTACAGCAAGTTATTGAATCCAGGTGTAATGTTCTCTACACCCACCAAGTTCACACCGTTCAAACCTCTCGATCTTTATCCTCAAAGGCAAACACCCAAAGATGGTAGCTTAGCTCCGACCAATTCTAACTCGAAATCACCTGAATCTAGCTCTCGTCGAGTTCAGATCCCCTCACCAAAAAACCCTACTTCCAATTTACCAGAAACCAGGGTAGAGACAAGTCCAGATATCGCTACCTTAGCCAATCCCTCATTTGGCCTCCACAGCCTGACCAAACCTAGCCCTGATGCCGCCCGTAATATGGATGTTGTCCTAGCCATGGGGGGTTGTCCCTGGCATGTTTGATCCCCTTCTGGGAGGGGGCTTCCTCCCAAGACCTATCATTGGGGGGTTGTCCCAGTGAAACATAGGACCTTATGTTCCTAACCAAAGTCCTATTACAATCTTCATGTTCAAGTCTCTTGTTCAAAGGTCAAGCTTTGAGCACCAAGATTTATGTTCAAGCAACCCAAGTCATATGGGCTTCAAGCATCAAGCATCACGTCTTCTCCAATGATAAGTCTCATGTCTTCAAGCCTGTTCAAGCATCAAGTTTCATGCCCCCAACGGGATGTGTCACCTTTTGCTATGCTCAAACCTCAATATCAAGCATCAATGTCAATCATTTAGATTCATTTTGAGTGTTTCTCTTCCATCTCCCTAGATGGCCTAGAAACACTTGTATCATATTTGTCATATTTCATATTTTATTATATCTTGTTGCAAAAGATCCCTGCTTTTAAGTTCCCCCATGTAGCCAAGTTTGGCCTCCCCATTTCTTTCCATTCCGGTCTTCCGGTTCATTTTGTTTTTTCTTCTTTTTGTCCTCCTGGGGTATGCCCCTTGTAGGCTGTATATCCGGTTAGCCTTTTTTCTATTTCAAGCTTATTTACCCAAAAAAAAAAAAAAAAAAAAAAAGAGATGCTAAAAGCCGGGGAGAGGGTTGATTGTTCAGAACTCAAATCCCAACTTAATCTTCTGCGAGCTAAGGAATCCATTCTTGAAGGGGCTTCCTCAAGCACTGAAGCAGGTAAGTCTCTAAAAATTGGGTTCAATTACCCCATTACTTCTACCCCTTCAAACCCCATACCTCCCCCTGATTCTAAAGCCCAACCCATGGACCAAAAAACCTTCCAACCTACTAAACCCAAAGACTGGGCCGCTTTATTTCATACCCAAAGTCGTTCAAATAAGTTGAAGCTTAGCCACTACCCTGAACTACAGAAGGGGGAGGATCCTATTGTTGATCTGGAGGACTCTCATTTTGATGATAGGAACTGGAATAATTGCTTGGTTGGTTATTTCTTAGATGGGAAAATGGCCTTTCCTTTGCTAAGTGCCACGGCTAGGAAAATCTGGAAAGACCTTGGAAGGATCAAGATTAGACAAGTTTGGGTCTGCTTTTTCTTTGAATTCCAAGATGAGGAGACCAAAATCAAAGTCCTAGAGGGAGGACCCTACTTTTTCTCCAGGAGATACCTAGTTCTTAAGGACTGGCATAGAATGCTAGTTCCTTCCCCTGAACACCCATCAACCATTCCAGTCTGGGTTAAAATCCACAAGCTTCCTTTGGAATGTGTGGAAATCTCAGCTGATTCAGAACTTCCCAAAGTTATCCAGGTGAGAAATGGGTATGACTCAGCCTATGTGCATGTAGAATACCAATGGATACCTCCAAAATGTCCCAGGTGTAAAGTTTTTGGGCATGCTTGCAAACCAAAAACTGAAGCTCCTATCACTGGTAATGATGAGACGTGGCAGCAGATTGGTAAGGCTCTTGGGGGTGGTGGAGAAACGTTGGAGGCTCTTACCAAGGTGGTTCCTAATGCTACAGGTGCTGCCTTTTCAGTTCAGCCTGATAAGGATGGAGTTATCATTGATGAAGACTCAACAAGTGAAGCATCAGAGGATGTCAAGGATCTTGAGCACCCTGTTCAGCTAACACATGGCAGTTCCTGTTCAAATCCTTCCCCAGTTAAGGAGTTGAATCCAGTGACATCTCTTACAGCCGAGCCTAAGGAGTTGAATCCAGTAACATCTCATACAGCCAAGCCTGATGAACACAATGGTAACATACTACAAGCCCAGATTCAGCAGAGTGGAAAGAGATGTGTGGATACTGAGGATAACATTCCTCCTGACCCTCCTGATATTCCCTTGGGAGAGGGTCCTGCCAAGAGGAGTAACAAGAAGAATAATAGGAAGAATAATTTTGGCAGCAGAGGGGGTATTTCTCACCCCCCAAATAAGGGCAGGTAATTTTGCTCCCTTCTTTTGTCTTGGCAGTATGCCCATTTATCTATCATCTGCCTTTTTGCTCTAGTATTTTATGTCTATGTCATTAAACCCTCTGCATTTTGGTTTTTGGAATATGAGGGGTCTTAATGATCCCCTCAAGCAAAAGGAGGTTAGGTCTTTTGTTAATAAGAACAATTTGTCTATTATTGGTCTAATAGAGCATAAAGTTAAAGAGCATAATTTCAGCAGAGTTTTTAGTTCCATGATTCCATTTTGGTCTTTTGTACACAATTACTTCCACTCTCCTAGTGGTAGAATTTGCGTTGGCTGGGATCCTACCTCTGTGAATGTCACTGTCCTTGGACAAACTAGCCAAGCCATTCACTGTAATGTCATCTCTGTCTCTGGTGACATATGTTTTATGGCCACTTTTGTTTATGGCTCCAATGACTATAATGATAGGAATGCTTTGTGGCAGGATTTGAACACCTGGAATAACCCTGGCCCATGGGTTATTTTGGGCGACTTTAATGCCTTGAGATATCCCACTGACAAGGTGGGAGGTGATCCCCAATGGCCATCCCATATGGATAATTTTGCCAAGTGTATTGAACTCAATGAACTAGAAGATCTTAAATACACTGGCTGCCATTTTACATGGTCTAACAAGCAGGATCCTTCTCATGTGGTTACTACTACAATAGATAGAGTTCTTGTTAATGAGCAATGGATTAAAGTGTTTAGTCATTCTAATGCTCATTTCCATACCCCTGGGATATCTGATCACTCTCCTGCTGTGTTCTCTCTGCATCCTTCCCCTGGGAAAACCAACAAACCATTCAAGTTCTTCAACTTCCTTGCTGAGCATCCTGATTTCCTTTCAGTTGTTCAACAAGTTTGGAGAAGAGTTGTTATTGGTAATCCAATGTTTGTAACTTCTGAAAAGCTTAGAACCCTCCAAAAAGAACTCAAAAGATTGAATACTAAGGAGTTTAGTGATATCTCCTCTAGGGCCATGGCTGCTAAACAGCAACTAGATGTTGTCCAAAGGGACCTTGGGGCTGATCCTAACAATAACTCTAACCAGCTGCTGGAAAGGGTGCTCTGCAAGCAATACATGTTGCTGGCTAGAGCTGAGGAGAGCTTTGCCAAGCAAAAGTCAAGGATACAATGGCTCAAGCTCGGGGACCAATGTACTTCCTACTTTTTCAAGTCCATATCCCAAAATAGGAATAGGAGTAAAATCACTAGCCTGATGCTTGGTGATGGCAGTCTC
Organism: Vaccinium myrtillus; assembly: GCA_016920895.1. NCBI lineage: Eukaryota > Viridiplantae > Streptophyta > Magnoliopsida > Ericales > Ericaceae > Vaccinium > Vaccinium myrtillus. Next base: position 9,277 of record JADGMU010000913.1, read on the forward strand.
ACTCATGATCTTGGAGAAATTAAGTCTACCTTTGTGGAGTATTTTACTCAGCTGTTGGGCACTCCTCACTCCACACAATACTCTGGTGGGTCAAGAATCAACCAGCTTGTTAAGTCCAAACTTTCTGATAGCCAAAAGGACTCCTTGATCTCTGATATCTCTAACCTTGAGATTAAAGAAACCTTTATGTCACTCAACCCCAACAAAGCTCCTGGCCCTGACGGGTACAATGCTGGCTTCTTTCAAGCTGCTTGGGGAATTGTGGGGCATGATGTGACGTCAGCTGTTAGGAACTTTTTCAGATCTGGCAAGCTTCTCACGAAAGCTAACTCTACTAGTGTTGCACTTGTCCCTAAAATTCCCAATCCATCTAAGGTTGGGGATTATAGGCCTATATCTTGTTGTAATACCATTTACAAATGTATAGCCAAAATCATTTCTAAGAGAATACAAGCTGTTCTGCCCCTTCTCATTGATCCAGTGCAATCTGGATTTGTCCAGGGCAGAAGGATAACTGACATCTTTCTAACTCAAGAAATTATGAGAGATTACCACAAGCATTCCTCCTCCCCTAGGTGTGCTCTCAAAGTAGACATTATGAAAGCCTACGACAATGTAAGGTGGAACTTCTTGTGGGATATTCTTGAATCCATGAACTTCCACCCCCGGATGATCCAATGGATCAAAGCTTGTGTTACTACAGCTAATTACTCCCTGAACATAAATGGGGAACCCACTGGATTCATCATGGGCAAGAAGGGGCTGAGGCAAGGTGACCCCTTGTCCTCTTACCTCTTTGTTATTGTAATGGAAGTTCTTACCCAATTACTTAAAGAGAAAGCTCTTAACCCCAACTTCCACTTTCATTGGAGATGTGACAAGACTAAGATCATCAACCTTTGTTTTGCTGATGATCTTATGATCTTTTGCAAAGGGGAGGTGAGCTCTGTTATTTGCATCCAGGAAGCGTTAACTGAGTTTGAGGCTCTTTCTGGTCTGTCCCCTAGTCCAAGTAAAAGTAACATCTTCTTCTCTGGAGTTCCTTCCACAATTAAATTTGCCATCCTTGATGCTTTGGGGTTTAAGGAGGGCTCCCTTCCTGTTAGATACCTTGGAGTTCCTCTCATCTCCACTAAGCTCAAGTACACAGACTGTAGGGCTCTCATTGACAGAATCACCAACCGTACTAAATCGTGGGCTAACAAGTATCTGTCATATGCTGGGAGAGTACAATTGGTGAAATCTGTTCTTTTCTCCATGCAGACTTACTGGTCCTCTATATTCATTCTCCCCAAGAAGGTCATTAAAGAAGTTGATTCTATTCTTAGATCATTCTTCTGGACTGGGTCTGACCTTAGAAGCACAGGGGCTAAAATATCCTGGGATCAATTGTGCTCTCCTAAAAAAGAGGGGGGATTGGGATTTAAATCTCTCCAAGTTTGGAACAAGGCAGCTATGTCTAAGCACATTTGGTACCTTGTCTCTAGAGGTGAACAATCCATGTGGTGCCAATGGGTGAAATCTTACTTACTCAAAGGGAGGAGTTTTTGGAAAATTAAACCTCCCAGCAGTCCATCATGGACCTGGAGGAAGTTGCTCCAACTTCGTCCTCTCATTCATCCATACATCCAGTATCAGATTGGGGATGGATCCAACACATTTCTATGGCATGATAACTGGCACCCCCTTGGTCCTTTAGTAAACAAATTTGGGGTTCGTATCATTTATGATTCAGGTTTACCTGATAAAGCCACTGTATCTGCCATTTTGAACAATAATAATCAATGGAAATTCCCAGTCACCCAAACTTGGGAATTGATTGAGATTAGGGATGCCCTTCCAAATAGGGACAATTCCTCCCATGCTGATACTTGCAAGTGGACGCTGACTCAAAATGGGCAATTCACTATATCATCACTTTGGGACAAACTTAGGACTCACTTCCCTCCTGTTACTTGGAGTCCCATAGTTTGGTTCCCTTCACATGTTCCTAAATGTAGCCTCATCAGTTGGATTGCCATCCAACACAGATTGTCCACTGGGGACAGATTGGTCCAATTTGGGGTCATTGATTCCCCATCCTGTAGTTTCTGCTCTGATATTGAAACCCATGACCACCTTTTCTTCAATTGCCCATATTCCAAACAGGTTTGGGAGACTGTGTCTCTTAAATCTTCCTTCACTTGGCAGTCACAAACACTCTCTAATCTGGTCTCCCAGCTTTCCAATTTCAAAGGGAAAGGCCTGAGAAGCACCCTTGCCAAGCTGTCTTTCACTGTTACACTATATCATGTTTGGATTGAAAGAAACAAAAGGAAATTCCAAAGTTTGCAGCAATCAATCCCTACAGTTGTGGCTAAGATTTGTCTTGATATTAGGAACAGGTTGATGTCACTCACTAAAATCCCAGCTGGAACAAATGCTTTAATGGAATCTTGGAACATTTCTACTGCTCCAAGTTAGCTATGGATAGTGGCATATGATAGATTTGGCATGCTCTCTCAATTGAACTATATCTTATTGTTGCTTTTGCTTTTGTGTTTGTGTTTGTAACATATTGACATCAATTGGGTATGGTAGGTGCAGGTCCTCAAGCAAGGCAGCATGCAAGGCTGGAATGTAGTATATTGTGTTACTAATCTCCCATTTGGGAAGTTTGTGTGCAGGTACATTATTCACCCTCACCTACATGGTCACAGCAAGCTGGTTATAGTAGTACTCCTATCTATGAGGTTTGCTATCTTACAACCCTCCCACTTCAGTATACTGCCTCTGGTAACGCACTATATTGGCAAATTTCTGATGAATTAGATTGTGTGTGAGTGAACTACCATACTGTGTGTCCCCGGTGAGTTGTGAGTTAGATCCTCCTTCTTTCTTTGTGAGGGATGTAATTTAAGTCAGGGGAAATCTAGTGAGCTGAGGGAGATTGGAGCCTTAGCGAGTGATATTGAAGTTGTGAGGACTTGAGGGAGTTGTAGGTGAGACAAAAAAGAATTAGGACTTCACATGTGCTATTCCCCGGTACATTAAATCTTGTTGCATATTCACTGGTATGCATTAATCATGTGCCATAATTGATGTGGCTCAGCTGCATGCAATCTTTATACACTGTGTACTGCTGAATTGCAACTCTGCTCCCGTATCTTAGTTATTATAATTCATGCTTGTTGAGCAGTGGGATAAGATCAGGCTTGTTGTTTAGTTGATTGTGATATATGGACTGCCACTCTATGGGCAGAGCTGCTGTTTTCAATGTGATTTTAATTTCTCACTTTGTTGTTGTATGTGGAGATATAGCCTAGCTTAGGGGGGCTGTCCCTTAGCACGTTTGATCCCCTTTGGGAGGGGGCGTCCTCCCGTGTTGGCTAGCTCTTCGACTCTCAAAATCCGGCCAGTGGTCTGCTGCAACAGCAGCAGCAGTTCCCAACAGTCTGCTGCTAAATGCTCATTACCACACCAGCAGTTGCAGTAGCAGGTGACTATTCAAGTCCTTGCTGCCTTCAAATCCATGGTTCAACTTCAAGCTCTGGCTGCCCAGCCAGCTCAAGTGCCAATCCAAGTAGGTTCTGTAATGTGTTATGCTGATTCAGCAGCTCTGATATTGCTGCTTCATCTCTCCCACTTTCTTTTCCACTTTTCAGCTGCTGCTGTTGATAAGCAGTAAGCAGTGGCTGGCACCTTGAGGGTGCTCCAATTACGAATGGGTCATGGCGAAATTTTAAGAAAATTTCTCGCCAACAGTATATGGAAAGTGTTTCTCCTTGATTCAAGTTCTTGGTTCCCCATGTGTGTTTCTCTCTCATCTGTTAGATGAGGGAGAAACACTATACTTTTCATCCCATGTTGCCATTTGGCCCTCCCCGCTTTCTTAGGCAAGTTTGCCTTAGAAGATTTTATTTCATGCATTTTTTCGTTTCTTTTCTTTCTTTTTTCTTTGTCCTCCCTGGGGTATGCCCCTTGTAGGCTGTATATTCGCTTAGCCTTTTTTAATTTCAAGCTTTATTACCAAAAAAAAAAAAAAAAAAAAAAAAGTCTTAAATTTTGTTTGCCCCCAGTGGCATTTTGTTCATAATTTTGATTATGCACCTATTGGTAGGATTTTTGTGTGTTGGGATCCCCACACTGTTGATGTAGTTGTTTTGAGTAAATCCAGCCAATACATACATTGTGAAGTCCTTGTGCTTCATTCTAGACTAAAGTTTTTCACCACCTTTGTCTACGGGGCCAATGACCATATGGATAGGCACGATCTGTGGACCAATATGCTCAAGCCACTCTATGGGCAGAGCTGCTGTTTTCACTGTGATTTTAAATTCTCACCTTGTTGTTGTATGTGGAGATATAGCCTAGCTTAGGGGGCTGTCCCTTAGCACGTTTGATCCCCTTTGGGAGGGGGCGTCCTCCCGTGTTGGCTAGCTCTTCGACTCTCAAAATCCGGCCAGTGGTCTGCTGCAACAGCAGCAGCAGTTCCCAACAGTCTGCTGCTAAATGCTCATTACAACACCAGCAGTTGCAGTAGTAGGTGACTATTCAAGTCCTTGCTGCCTTCAAATCCATGGTTCACCTTCAAGCTCTTGCTTGCCCACCCGACTCAAGTGCCAATCCAAGTAGGTTACAGTAATGTGTTATCTTTGCTTGTCATCCAGCTCTCCGATGTCTTTGCTTCATCTCTCCCACTTTCTTTTCCCCTTTTAATTTGCTGCTGTTGATACGCAGTGGCTGGCACCTTGAGGGTGCTCCAATTACGAATGGGTCATGGCGAATTTTTAGAAAATTTCTCGCCATCAGTATATGGAAGTGTTTCTCCTTGATTCAAGTTCTTGGTTCCCAATGTGTGTTTCTCTCTCATCTGTTAGATGAGGGAGAAACACTATACTTTTCATCCCATGTAGCCATTTGGCCCTCCCCACTTTCTTAGGCAAGTTTGCCTTGGAAGATTTTATTTCATGCAATTTTTTTTTTTTTTTTCGTTTCTTTTCTTTTCTTTTTTGTCCTCCCTGGGGTATGCCCCTTGTAGGCTGTATATTCGCTTATCCTTTTTTAATTTCAAGCTTTATTACCCAAAAAAAAAAATATGCTCAATATCAAGTCCATCTCCCCATGGGTGGCCTTTTTCAAGTCCATCTCCCCATGGGTGGCCTTGGGTGACTTTAATGCCATAAGATCCCCTAAGGATAAAACTGGTGGTTCAACTTGTTGGCCTCCTCATATGGATGACTTTAACAACAGTCTATATGCTTGTGAACTTGATGATCTCAGGTTCTTAGGCTGCTTCTACACCTGGAGCAATAGGCAAGCTACCTCTAATCACATCTCCACTAAACTTGATAGGGTCTTGGTGAATGAAAGTTGGATGAGATCTTTTCCTTACTCTAGTGCTTTCTTTCCTACCCCTGGATTGTCAGATCACTCTCCTGCTGTGGTATATCTCACTCCTGCTCCTAAACCTGCCAAAAAACCATTCAAATTCTTTGATTTCCTGGCTGACCACCCTCTGTTTCTTCCCACTGTTCAAAGGGTGTGGAGAACCATAGTCATTGGCAATCCAATGTTTTGCATAAGTGAAAAGTTAAGATCTCTTCAAGATGAGTTCAAAAAACTAAACACTAATGAATTTGCTGCCATCTCAGATAGGGTAAAGAATGCCAAACTTCAGCTTGATATCTTACAAAAAGATTTGGGTGCTAATCCCTCTAACTCTATAAAGCAAAATGAGGAAAAAGCTGCTCTTAGACAATACCTCGCATTGTCTAGAGCTGAAGAGAGTCTGGCCAAACAAAAATCCAGAATCCAATGGCTTAAGTTGGGTGATCAGTGCACATCCTTTTTCTTCGAATCTGTTAGCAATAACAGAAATAAGAGCATGATCACTAGCCTTACTCTTAGTGACTCCTCAACTACCCAGGAATTACCAGTGATTAAAACCACCTTTGTCAACTTTTATAGAGATCTCTTGGGAACTCCTCATAGTTCTCATTATGATGGTGCAAATAGGGTCAAAGAATTAATTCAGAGGGTGTTAACGGATGAACAAAGTCTTGCAATGGTTCACAATATTACTGATGCAGAAATTAAGGTAACATTTATGAGTTTGAATCCTAAAAAAGCACCTGGACCAGATGGATATAATGCTGGCTTCTTCCAAAAAGCTTGGTCCATAGTCAATTACACGCCACTTTTCTACATGTTCAATTCATATCATTTTGGAAGGGAAAGTGGGCCGGCGTGACTTGTTCGGTGGGCATTTCAAAAGCACACTTTGGTCCAAGTGCCAACTAGCCCTTAAAAAAGA
>JADGMU010000916.1:0-114386 GCA_016920895.1 Vaccinium myrtillus
CTTGGAAGGGGCGATATACGACCCGAGTCGGTTGTTACTCTTCTTTATTTTCAAGTTTCAACCCTTGCAAAACTGGTAAAAATTAGTACCTGAGAAAAACCCATCAAACCATCAAATGGTCCCATCCTCGTCAAGCAATCCTCAATGAATGCAATACACCCGTCAAACTTCCTGTACGAGTCCGAAAAATCCTACAAACAACATCAAAATAAGACTCTTAATGAAATTCTGATGTACATAAGGTAATGAAATAGGAAAACAAAATCAAACCTTGTTAGGTTCGAACGCACACCATTCATACTCGCCCTCAACTCCTTCCGCCGGAAACGGCCCATCTACGAAGACTAAATCCATCTTTTCCCTCACGAATTCCGGCCATACTTGGGTCTGTTTTTCAAAGATTTTCGCACTTGTTCTGAAACCATGGAGGCAGAGAACTCTGGGTTTTCTAACTAGTTGATGCTCCATCTTCCTTTCAGTAGCTTTTGATTGCTCCAGCCTGGCTACCTTTTGAGGATGAAATTTTGTGGCCACACACGCAGGGATGGAGCCAGAGGGGGCCAGTAGGGAACGCCCCTGCAAGGAAGGAAAAAAAAAACCTCTACTATTATATAGGGAAAACAAGAATTTTCCTATGAATTATATAGGCTCGCCCCTACAAAGTATTTTATAAAATAAATTCGCCTCCGCATATTAAAATTCCTGGCTCCATCCCTGCACATACGTTGTAGACAGTAACGAGAGAATAGTGAAGCATCTAGGGTGAGCCGGCCCGTAATTAATTTATTCGGAAGAGGATCTTCTTCGGTCCATGAAAATGGACCCACCAGTTAAAGTTGGCCAGTTTTTTGGACTCTTTACGGATTTATTTACATGATTCAAACTTTTTTAGTGTACATTTTAGAGGTCAGTCGATAAGACGATAACATCAACTACGTTGAAAATCATGTTGACTGGATACATTTGATGTGATTTCGGACTACATTTGTTTTGTGATAAATAAATGAGTTAAATGGGTTCTTATACGATGTTGTAATCTTTTTCGATCTAAGACAAATGTGTTTTAAAATCATATCAAACGATATCCGATCAATTTTAAAATCAAATATCAAAAGTTAAATGGGTTCAGCTGTTTTTTTGATTTTATTTCTTTTCCTTTCAACGACATTTCTCCCAAACACTCCTCCCACATCCAAAACTTTTTTTAAAATCATATCAAACGATATCCGATCAATTTTATTTTCGCTACGACTGAGTTTTTTAGATCGACAAAGATTGGTACACATAAAAGACTTTGCACCCCTATCGTCATTGGTGCACAAAGAACCACTAGCGTCACCACTTCAACTAAGTCTCGATCCTTTGACATTTCTAGTATATAGCAAACACATTGCCGGCCGAACCCTATTATTTTATTTACCAACGAATCTTCAAACAATCAATCACATTATTATGTCGACTAAGTACTGATAATGATTAGGGGTGAAAAAAAAACCGGCGGAACCCGAATTGAACCGAAAACCGAAAATTCGGTCTGGTTTTCGGTCGGTCCAAGCTATAATAAAACCGAAAAAACCGACCGAAAAATATACTCGGTTCGGTTTCGGTTTAATGTAATTACTATCGCACCGAACCGAATTACGTACACCAGTCCTCGTGATTTTTAATCTACACCGTCCAACCCTAAAAGTTACCCTTGATCTACACCGTCCAACCCTACAAGAGTAACCCTAACATCTCATTCTCTATCTTCTCCCATTAGTATTCAGTAGCAGCCCACCATCTCATTCCCTCCCATGATCTCTTCTTCCTCTCTTCTCCTTCTCCCACGATCTACATTGCCGCTCACCTCTCACTCAGTAACATCGTCGCTCGCCATTCATCTATTTAGGATCACACTTGTAAGCTCTCTCTATGCCTCACATAGGAGAAAAAGTGCTGAAGAAATGGTCTCTTGGAAAGAAAGGGAGATCCGCAATTGCTTTCAATCTGTTTTTATTTCCATTGGGTTCAGTGATTGGATGTCCCAAGTTGTTGGATCTGTTCTTTACATATGCTTAAGCAAGATCTATTGCCTCTGTTGCTCATGATTTTCAATTTCTGTTGCTTTTGTTGCTCAAGTGGCGCAGACCGAAAAAACCGAATACCCCAAATCTAAGACCGAACCGAGACACCCCGAACCGAGATCGGTTCCTTCTTTAAATCGGTTGGGATCGGTTTAGAGAACTCCTACCCTGAACCGATTCGGTCCAAGTAAGAGGCACCCGAACCGACCGAACCCGAACCGATTTCACCCCTAATAATGATTAAGAATGGCGAATGACAAAAAAAGAAGAAGAAAAATACTGATAATGATTCACACACCTACCACCTAATGGCTAATCTCCTAGAACTTCAAGCGTCACCGCAGGACTGTATGAAAAGAATCAAAGTGAACGGGTCTTGTTAGTATCATCAAAATTGGCCAAAATCCAGTCAATTTTCATGGACAAGAGATGATTCTCTTCTTAAAAAAAAATCGCAGAGTCACTCAATTTTTAAGTAATTTTTTTCTAAGTAATTATTATAGTAATAATCATATTCAAAGATTCTAATACAATCGTAGAATCACTCAATTTTTAAGTAATTATTATACTCCAGTAATAATCATATTCAAAGATTCTAACTATAGTTCACTCCTACAAAAGAAAGTTCTGAAAAAACAGCCCTACGTAGACGGGCCCAATTCCGAGCCTGAATATGTGTTAAGGTCATGTATGGGGCCTGGCCGAGATACTTTGACATGCTTTCGTCCAAACCTCATTTTGTCTTTCACTCCTATATAAGTCCTGCACGCACGTGGGACGATTTTTCCATTTGACACATGCCCGCGTGTCACTTCCTGCCACTTTCCTGACTCTCTATCTCTTCTTCTCTCTCTCTCTCTCTCTCTCTCTCTCTCTCTCTCTCTGCAGGTATGTGCCACTTTAATTTCCTGACACATTTTAGTTTTCCAAAAAAGTTTAGCAACCCAGTTGATTTTAGCAAATGAGTAAACACATATGACATTACATGACACATTTGACAGGGGAGACAGATGAGAGAGGGAGAGAGAGAGAGAGAGAGAGAGAGAGAGAGAGAGAGAGAGAGAGAGAGAGCACTTTAAGTACCCATGCATGAGTTTGGAGTTGTCACATGAATACTTTCTCTCTTATCTCCAAAAGCCAAAACTCACAGACAATTTCAAAAAGTCGGGTAAAGAAAGAGAGAATGGGGCGCGCGTGGGAAAGGGGTTAGGTGGGATGGGTTTGACACGCAAAGGTTTGGGACGGGATGATAGGGACAAAACGGGGTCGGCCAATAAGAACCCCTTGACATGAGATGGCTTGGCCCGAGAGGCCAAATTTTGACACGGGACCAGATAGGCTTGAATTGAGCTAGCCCAAGCACGATTTTTGTGGGCTTGGCCGGGCCTACACCCCTGCTCCAAGGTAATCGATACTCATATCCATGAGCTCTTGGGTTCGATCCGTCCCATCTTCATTACATATCCACCAATCTAACATCGATCCAGAAGCTCTTTATGGTCTAAACTTGAATGAACATATATCCACCAATCTAACATCGATCCAGAAGCTCTTTATGGTCTAAACCTGAATGAACATAGGATCTATCTTTGACAGAATTTGGGCAATGAAATAACGAGTGTGGAAGAGTTTTGGCTCACCATCACAATACCGACTACATAGCTACATAGGTGATTCACCTTGATCTTCTTTTGTATAAGCACCATTGTTAGTATTTATGAATTTTCAAGCAAATAATTTCACCTTAGGATGAACCTCAGACCCCCAAAGCTTCCTCCAAAGGAATCGATATATCGATCATTCACAGTGACATGAAATTTCCGTTACATCTTTATAAAACGTTTACATATAGTACTTTTTCTTTATACTCATAAATTGAAGACCTAAACACAAAAGCATAAAAGTAAAGAGGAATTTCTGTTGGCTACTTTGTTCATATAGCGACAAGTGACACAGGACACCAAGAAAGAAAATTTGGATACATGATCAACAGAAATCATCAAGAATTGCACTAGCTAGTTGACATGAAAATGCAAATTGCCAGTGAAAGAAATTTGACATCTCCTTTCTACAATATTTTCTGATTACTAGGATGGAGCTAATGGGGGACAAGTAGTGGCGACCTTCTCGATGAACTTGAGCATGATCTCTGAGCCTTTCTCATCTTGGTAAGGAAAATAAACCAGAGAAATGGTGAATCACAAGTCTATGACGAGCACAATAAAAAGAACTTTGACAGAAAGTAATAGGCGCCGGAAAATTGTGTTAATTTTTGAAAATCCTCCACCATGCTGGAAACCCGACTTCTATATCAAAGGTTTTAATTTTTCCTGTTATTATTACTTTTCAACAATGCAAATAAATGTATTTTTGCAAACAAGCAACAAAACTATGTGATCAATGGACACTTTTAAAGCAATCTCAAGGAATGTATCAATCGGCAAGGTCTTAAAACAGCCAAATGGCGATAAAACATATCGAGCTGAACACAAGGATAGTGATTTTCACACTATTCTTTTCTGTCTTTATAATTGCACTATTTTTTGTCCTCTTGCACATATAATTCCCACAATATTGCCTTTTTATGGGTTGGTTTTTCTTTATATATGAAAGGGTTTTGTTGCAAATTTACAAATAAGAAGACAATACCGGAGTGTATTTTCAAAACCAGGGAGAGTGTGAAAAAAATCAATCACCGAGCGAACAGAATACATTTAATACCCAAGGAAAAAGGATTTCCAACAGTATTACCTAATTTAGGTACCACATGACCTTCAGAATGATGTAGTACAAAAGGGTCCACGAATGAATCCAGGATTTCAATCCCATTTTGCTTCCCAAAGTCTTTCTCACCTGCATAATAGTCATATAATCTCTTGAGTGAGAAGGAGGGAGAGACGGATAGAGAGTAATGTATATATAGCAGTGGGAAGTACCTAAGAAGTGGAGTGATGAGCATTCAAGAGGAGAGGAGAAGGCATTTTGAGCCAGCTTTGGTGAAGAAAACATAGACCCTCCAAATTTACCCCCTGATATTAGCATTACAAACTTTATCTTTGGAACACTGGTAAGGGCCACACCCTGCACCCAATATATCAATTATCAAAATGCCCTACAAATTGGAGCTAGTTTAGTTGGTCACCATGTTATATTTTCTATACATAGATCAAAAAGTAAAATCTTGTCAAAATGCACGAATGAATATGTGTTAGCAACCAGTTCAAAAAATAAAAGAAAATATGTGTTAGCCTTTTTAAGTCTTTATTGACTATTTCTCCCTTGTTATACAATGGACGTGTGAGAATTTAAAATGAAAATATGAGAATTATGCAGTGAAAGTGAGTTTTTAAAGTGAATCGCAGTGAATGATGAGAGTATTATCGAAAAAGGGCCAAAACTCATTGGCAGGCAGGTTATGTTCATTTATGTTTGATCTACCGTGCACGTCCTAAAAATATGCAATATTGATCTTATTTAATAGATCTCAATTAGTTCTATTACATGGAAAATTTCAAAATCATGAAGCCCAATATATAAATTGAAAGATATGGACAATTTAAGACATAATATGATTGCCGAAAATAAACCAAGAAACACAGACGGAGGGAGTAACTATTTGCAAATGTGTAATTATCCTGCTACTACAGCTTGATATATAAAAAAACAAAAAGAAAATGCCACCCTGATTAAAAGCAAAAGTAGGATTAGGATAACCAAGTGTTAATGCTTCCTTTATCAGGAAAAATATCTTGGTTCGATTCTCATTGTGGCGTTCCATTCCCCACCTCCTAGGTGCTGATAGTTTTTTGAATTCACGAGGGCATTTTAAAAAGTGATTCCTTGATTTCAAATGGTGAAATTGAATCAAGCAAATAACAACAAAAAAAAATGACCATAAAGTAAAAAGTAGTGAAGATATCAAATATAATTCCATACCTCTGCTTGCATCCCTGCTAATGCTGCGGATAAAAATGCTCCCTTTCATAAAAACATAACAAAAACTTGTCAGGACTTATGGGCCTTGCATGGTTGTATAAATAATGACTCTTTCCAAACTAAAATAGTCTGCAAGTGGTGGCTAGCTCATGCGGTAGAGCTCTTGGACGCCTCACACTGCATCCTGGGATTGAATCCCATTTAATAAAGTCATAACTCTTTGGAGTTGAAAATAAAATAGTTATCTACATAATTTTTAAATTTTTCCACATGATACAAATCAATGAATTAATACTGATTTAAATTGTGGGAAAATTTCAAAATGCATCCCAAACTTTGACCTCAATATCAAAAATATTCCCAGACTTACAATTTTCTCAAATGTACTCCCATGGTCTGGATCTGTTACCTCACTAACGAGAAATGCTGAGTTGAAGCTTAATGGACCCCAAAAACAGTTAAGTGGCCAGAAACAACGTTGTTTTGGACCCTTATTTTTTTTTAAAAAAAAATCTCACTCCTTCCTCCCCCAATTCACAGGAAAACAGAGATAATGTCGCCGCTTTCTCCTTCACCCAACCAGCACAAGTACACCATCCTTGATGTCGCCGCTCCCGATCCGCCTCACCAGCTTGAAGTCCCTCAGCCCCAGTGCTGCCTTCCGCTTGTACGCCGCTTGTTTGTATTGCCTGCCAGGAGGAGTCCGATGAGGGGTGAGGCTTTAGTGACGAGTTGCTGTTGTCCGGGGACGATTGCGATCTGGTTAGGTTTAGGTTTTCAAAGGATAATCTGCAGAAACTCACGCAACTACCGATGCTACTTGTCATTGATATTGAGCTCTCACTTGAATAATACGGGGTCTTGAAAGAACTGTCCCTTTGAAACTGGTACATTTTACAAAAAATCACCAACCTCCTGTTCCAGCCTTATAATCACTTGATTGATAAATTCACTCTCTGTGTTTTCAACTACTGGTCAAAAAAGCTGAAGGAACTCGAATATTGATTATTTTAGTAGTGGTTCAGAAACAAAGGATTCGAACTTTTTTCGAGATGTTTCGATTTCGAAATCTGATGCAACGAAAATGGATTTTATTGAGATGTTTCGATTTCGGAATCTGATGCGAAGAAAATGGCAGCGATTGCGACAATAGAACTGCCATTAAAATAAGCACACTCTCTCTCTGTTTCCCTGTGAATTGGGGAAGGAAGGAAAGAGATTAAAAAAGAAAAAAAAACTCAGAAGGACATCGTTTTGGGTCACTTAATGGTTTTTGGGTCCATTAAGCTCCAACTTAGCATTTCGTGCTAGTGAGCTAGTGAGGTAACAGATCCAGATTAAGCTCCAACTTAGCATTTCGTGCTAGTGAGCTAGTGAGGTAACAGATCCCGACGGTGGGAGTATATTTGATAACAGAAGTGAAGTTTAGGAGTAGGCTTGAGAAAATTGTAACTTTGAGAGTATTTTTTGATATTGAGGTCAATAGGAGACATTTTGAAAATTTCTTGCGAAAAAGTTTCAAAACATATGAAAATAAATAAATAAATAAAACTGCTGAATTTTCCAATTCGAAAGTGATATAAAATAAAATAAATTTCTTCTACAAAGTATTGTAGAAATTCCATGAAGATTAATACCTGGGAAAACCCCAGCAAACCATCAAATGGTCCGTTCTTCAACATGCAATCTTCAATGAATGCAACACACTCATCAAAATTCCAGAACTCCGAGAAATCCTACGAATAACATAAAAAATAACATTGTAATGGAAAATAGGAAATTAAGAGGATTAGTAGAAAATATGAAAAGCATCCCCAAAATGGTCAAAGAAAAAAAATCGATGGTCGAGATACATACAATCATGTGAATCTGGACCATTAATTTCTCTTTCTTGACCCATTTCGAGAAATTTTTTTGCATTTTCAGGAAATTAATGGCAAGGAAGTACAGTAAAATTGAGTATGAAATCAAACCTTATTAGATTGGAACCACTCATATAAAGGAGGATCCAACTCTTCCTCAGCACCCAATTCTTTTACTCCTCCTTCCGCTGGAAAGGGTGCATCTATGAACACTAAATCCATCTTCTCCCTCACGAATTCCGGCCATACTTGGGTCTGTTTTTCAAAGATTTTCCCACTATTTCTAAAACCATGGAAGCAGAGAACTCTGGGTTTCCTTACAAGTTGCTGCTCCATCTTCTTTCCTGTACAGCTGTCGGTACTCGGTACCCACTAGTTATGGCCTCAGGACCTGTTTGGGGGAGAATTTTAAAAAACCACCCAAACTTTCATCTTAATGTCTAATATACACCCAAACTTTAATAAACCTCAGTTAACCACCTAAGTTATGGAGCCGTTAATCAAATTAACCTCCTGCCGTCTCTTAAGAAATGTCTTCTTCTTCCTCGTCACTCCCTCTCCCCTCCCCAAAACCTAACCCCAATTTCTCCAATTCCCTAATACTCTCTGTCTCTTAAGTGTCAACATTCTGCAAACCAGGTTCCTAACCAAAATGGGTAACCTTTTGCCTTTGAAATCCATTTGAGAAAACTCCTCTCCAAAACCATAAAATCTCTCATGCGTTTCACGTGGAACCCAATTTGATTACTGCACTTGTGATCAAAGAAAACCCAATACTTTGCAGAAACAGGAGGTTCATTTTCCACAAAGTCAGAATTGCCGTACATTCCAAAACTGTGGATTTTCTTCTTCTATGGTCTTGCCGCTGAAAATCCTCCCTGTAATTAGCAATACAGGGAATTGGATTCCCTTTGGTTCAGTTTTTTGGTCTTTTCCCACCAACCCAGATGGAAAATCATAAGATTTTGAATTTAATCATAATCAGATTTTTTATACCCGTCAAGATATTCTCATTCAAAACTCGAAGGCAAAAGATTACATCACAGGATACATGAATGAACCAAAACTACTAAGATCGATACGAAAGACGCTACAAAGACTACTGGCGACTCAGACTCCAGACATACTTGCCAAGGCAAATCGACACTACATTCAGGCATAGAGTCACACATCACATCGCCTATAAAGTTTGGTTTGATACGTGCAATTTTCAAGGATGGACGGATTAATTTACCAAAATAATTAATACTTTTTTTTTTAAACAAACCATGAAAAGTTCTCGATAAGATTATCAAATAAGATCCATATTGACTAAAAACTATTTTTGGGATTACTATAGCTTGAAAATTGTTTGGTAGTTTATTGGCAAAATCCCATGGGATTGGAAGGAGTCCTTGTGCAAACCCTCTAAAACACAAAACCGCAGATAAACCAAACCCCACGATCTAATCATATACAACAAACAAACACGTTATTAACAATCCAAAATAGAATTTAATCCCCTAAAAACAAAAAAATTGAAATCATCATTAATAATCCCACCTTATAACCAACCTCAATCCTAATCCCATCTCATTACCAATCCCCCCAAAACAAAACCTCGTATCAAACGGGGCCTCAAACTTTAATAAACTTCAATTGAACACCTAAATTTTGGAGCCATTAATCAATTAACCCCTTGCCGTCTAAATCCCGCCAATTGGCTCACATAAATCACTAACTTGGACTTTTATTTCTGGTATGGGGTGACTTGAATGCTTACGTGGTCTATAATGTGAGCTGATTGTGAAGATAGATGAGAGAAAAATCTCTACCCAAAAGGAAAAAAGAAAGAAAAATAAAATCTCTTCTGTTGGCCCAGAGAGCAACACAAGAGGGGGGGTGAATTGTGTATCTCGAAAAATAATGCGGAATTAAATAACACTAAGTGCAACACCCAATTATAAAATTAAATCAATTCAAGCACACATGAAATAATAAATAACACCAAATAAAGAGTATAGAGAGGAGAGAATCAAACACAGAGATTTATCAAGCCCGAAGAACTTAAGGGTTTAATTTTGGAAAGTGTTTTGGGATTTGGATTGCACTATTTGGAAGTAAGATTTTTTTCTTTCTCTTTTCCTTTGGGAGAGATTTATTCTCTCCAACTATCTTTTGATCACCTCATTATAACCCAACTAAGCATTCAAGTCACCCGATAGTCAGAAATAAAACCAAGTGATTTTTCCAAAATCACTCACAAAAGATAAACTCACAAGGGGTCACACTTTTTACAATGAAATCTCACAAATCAAACACTCTTGAAATTAAGTGTGAATGAATACAAGATAAAGCTTTGAACGATAAAGGTGGCACGTTATTTTTTCTTCTTGGAGTCCACTGACCATCACCATTTAATCTTCCTTTTATGCTAGCAAATGAACGTTATGGGAGCCCACTCTAATTTTGGAATTTAGCCATCCATTATGGCTTTGATTGAAACCAATAGAAGTGAAATTCCTTTTCTTGCATAGAAAAACTCAAGTCTTGGAAACCATGGCCGGTTGATAGGAATCCCGTGATTCAAATTTCCTTCATTGAAAAATTATAAAGATAGCAATATCACATTGCAGGTTTCCTCGTTCATACCGATTACGTAGGCATACCGATTTTAGGCAGTGAGTGATTTTCGATGACCAACTTTCCTTGTTCATTGCAACTCCAATATTTGCATTCCATTGAGAGCCTTTGCATCCAATAAGATATGGAGGAAGATTTGTCCTTAATCTTCTCTCTCTTCATGTATAACTTGACTATTGGAGATAGGAATATTTGTGTAGAATCTTTCCATGTGTAACCCAAACAAATCCTACAAAATAAGCAACTATTCAAATGAGTATCAAATATTCTGATATTAATTATATTTCACTTGTAATTAAATATGTTTGTTATCATCAAAATCAATAATGTTTTTCTAAGAAAACATTTGGGCTAACATCTTCCAAAATTCAATCTTGGTATTAGCAATCCTCCCATTGTTTGCAACACCAAACAAAGTATTAGAGGTCCCACAGGATTTTCGATCCAATCCCATCCTCCAACCCTGGTATCAAACAGGGCCTCAGTGTTTATCTAACATTGAGGTAAAAGTTTGAGGGGTTGTTTCAAAATATTCCCCTGTTTGGTGGTCTCATGCGTAGAAGGAGATTGGTGGCGACGGGCGAGGATAAATTAGTGAAGTTGGTTTCTCAATTTCCATTTTTAATTTATTCATAGTGAAGCTGGACGCGTTATATTAAGCTATATGATATTAATATCCATGTAATACTACTATAGTAATAACGTTTCTTGCACTTTCGAGCATCCCACATGCACGAAAGACTAAACAATCTCGAGGACCGAAGTACACTGTTACGTGATGTTTCAAACCTCATTTTTATAACCTTTTAGTGGAGTTCATATACTTTATCTTCAATTTCATTAAAATGTGCGGTGAAAAAAAGAAACGTATAGCACTATGCACATGCAGGGATCGTCCATTACTAGTTAGATCGTAATTTTTTCTCTCTTTGTGATGGGTACATATTGATGGACTCGAGGACCCTGCAATGTAGCAAATGCTTTGCACCGTGTAGCGTGATATTTTAGCCGTCCAAAAATATTTTCGACGGTCCAGATTAAAAGAGTCTCTTCTATGAAAGAGTTTTGTTTAAATTTGAACCGTCGAATGTACTTTTAAACGTCTACAATGCCGGGTTGCATGGTGCAGCGAATTTGCTGCACAACACCATATTGATCGTCCTTTATAATGCATATTCTCCACCTCCTGTCTCATCAATAATGTGGCATTTAAAAAATAATTAAGGGGGACAAAGTCCAACTAGGGACACAACTTCACATGGCTGTCGCCTGTCGATCCCCTATTTTAATGCAACTCATAGACGCCATTGTGAATGTACCACGAACCATCTCATTCCAATAATTTACTTACACCAATTAATGCTTAAAATATACTATACTCAATTAAACTCGAAAATAAGGTTAATATCCCGAATTTTATAGAAAAAAATTTGTGATATTAATTGAATTATAATTCTTTAATTTGGCTCTAACCTAAGTATTGCCTTCTAACATTGTAAACTAATCCAATTTTGACTTGCCTAAATCAATTTTGACCTCACTATCCTAACCCAACCTCCACCCTAATTGACTACCACTGACCCTAGTTAACTATCTAGCCACAATGTCACATGGTCATGTTAACCTAAACCACTAAAATACACCTTTGTGCCAACTTGCACCACCTCATGACACACTGTCATTTCACCTCCACTTTCCTTCTTGACTAGACCTACAAGACTTTGGGTGAGTTTTCCATTTGATAAAATTAACTTTTGCTAAATTCGAAGATTTTAACAATGCTAAAATTAAAGAATTTAGTGATTTTAACAAATGTTACTTTTAGCAAATGGAACACAATCCTCCCATGCCAAACAAATTTTCACAAATGTCCACTCTTGCGAGATGTCCGATTCCCACGCAAAACCAAAACCAACGAATTAATCGTGCATTCAAACAAATGCTTGATAACCAAACTCTAAGTCCAACAAAGCCGACGAACCAAACAAAGTGATCTATCTCCACCAAGTTCACAAACAAGTGCAAATATTCAAAAACAATAACCAAAGATAGACCCAAATTGATGAGGCAAACAAAAACAAAAATTAACCAAATCAATGTTTACCTCTCAAATTAATCAAATTTTCCACCAAGTCCGATAGTCACCGAACACAGACGGTTGCATCATCCAACTCCAATCGAATTTTTTTTTATCTCCAAAGTCTTATAGGCATGGGCACTACTCATAAGCACATCTTCATAGACATAACTAAAAAAATTCCAAATCCACTTATCTGAATGGCAGACTAATTATCCAAAAATTATCCAAAAAAATGGCAGACTGATGATGAACCTAGACAAATTGCAAATCGGAGAATCTTCATCGCCAAGTTTCCAATAATGTTTTTAGTTGTCAATTTTGAGAAAAAAATTAGGAGATATATTTTTGAGATAGTGTTTGGTTTGTTTTTTTGAAATGGTTTTGGGTTAATGATTGGGAAAAGAAACGAGTAATAATTGGAGAGAGGGGTAACAAGTGCAAAAATAGAGAGAGAAATGAGAGTAATGACCGGAGAGAGGTGAAACGAGTAGAAAGAGAAATGTGAGTAATAATTGGATAGAGGAATAATTGGTGGAGAGAGAAGAAAAGTAAGAGAAACTTTTCCCAATATCCATCAACCACAAGAATCGATTGAAAATTGAGGAGCGGAACAAAACGGATGATGCGGATAAAACCCAAGCAAGAAAAACAAAACCCTAGATTGTCACCCAGCGGTGGTCCACCTAAGAACCCAAGCGTAACCCGAAGATTGTTGATAGCCATGATATTGGAGAAGTAACAAGTCCATAATATGTGAATAATCACAAGGAGAAATCAAACCACAAACATAAACAAATAAGAGAGACCAAGATTTACATGGTTCAGCTTACAGATATAAACCTACTCCACGGGGCAAGCAAACGAAAGATGTTCCACTATGTGAAGAGAACAATGCTCTAAAAGCGCTACATGGTGACAAACAAACAAACTCTCACAAAGAGTCACTCACCAACCCCAATTACAATTTCTCTCACCAAAACCCCAATGGAATCTCTCACCAAATACTCTCTCATCAAGTCTCACAAAACTCTAGGGTTTTAACCAGAGATTCAGAAGGAACGAAGTTCCACATACTTGACCGGATGTCACACAGATACAGATACAGATGATTCTCAAGAAATTCTACGATTTCAACCGGAAAGAATTGCTAAAACAGATGATCTTCCAGATGGCTGAAGGCCCTACAAAACCCACCATGAAAGGGGTAAACACAAATAGCTAGATCGAACAAGCTCAAAAGTTCTACCGATAAGACCCCCAAGGGGTCTAATGCCCTTTAAACTTAAAGGGAGTGCAAGTTTTGACAAGTGCCTTTAAAAATTCTGCAGTTCCTTCCCACATATGTAATTTAGAGCTGCACTTTGGCTACTTTTTCCACAGGCAAGGACACAGAGCTGGGAAAATGGACTAAAAAATCAACATGAATCATTGACAATTCACATGAAAAATACCAATTGCAAGTGAAGTAAATTTAATTTATGTTTTTTGCACACTCAAAAGAGCCAAATGTCTTTTTCATTCCTATGGTTTAGAACGCTTTTACTCCCTTGACATTTACTTTATAATAGTTTCTGAACCTTCTCGATTAACTTGAGCATGATCTCCGAGCCTTTCTCATCTAATACGAAAAAGAAAAACATAGGAATGGACAATTTACTCAACAATCCGATGGCATATATAATAAAAATAATGTTGACACAAACTAATAGGCCTGGAAAATTTATTCTAATTGTAAAAGTCCTCCGTGCATTGTGGAAACCCCGACTTCCATACCAAAGGCTTTTATTTGTCTTCTTATTATCTAAAATAACTTAATAGCAAAAATAAATAAATTTATTCTTCAAACAAGTAGGGAAAAGCTTGTTTTAAATGGACAATTTAAAGCAATTTCCAAAACGGAAACGGGGACTGTGAAAAAAAACAATTACCAAACAAAATACTTCATACTCGACAGAAAAAAAGAATGTTTCATGAGTATTACCTTAGTTTAGGTACCACATGACCTTCAGGATGATGTATCACAAAAGGATCACAAATGAATCTAGTTGTTCAATTGCATTTGACTTTGCTACGTCCTTCTCACATACATAACGCTTTTAGAAATTCAGAGAGAGAGAGAGAGAGAGAGAGAGTAATGGGAAAATAATAATATATTAGTGGGAAGTATGATGTTATTTTTTATGGTAGCAGAGTTGGCCCTGACTTTTTGGAGGCTTAAAGCAAAATCAAAAGGAGGCCTTTTTCAAATAAACAAAATGTAGGTAGGTAAATTACACTTTCAAAAACAAATATTAGTATTCATCAATAAAAAATAACCCTGAAAAAATAATCACACATTCCATGATTTCAAACTTCTCACTTGAATTTTACTAGAAATTAAAGAAGAAGAAAAAACTCGAACCTTACGAGATTTTAAAAGCATCATCTGAATATCAATCTTCTTGCTGTTTTAGCGGCAAAAGTACCAATCATGTCCGAATAATCAGTCTTATCCACCATCTCATGTTCAATAAATAGAATGGAGAGTCCATCCAACCTTTCTTGTGACATAGTTGGCCGAAGGTAAGATTTAATCAACTTCAAATTAGAAAATGCTTTGTTCTCCAGTAACAACTGTAATAATAGGAATAGTCAATAGTAATCTATAAGCAATCCATGAATTTGGAAAACAATTCTCCATCCATTCACTTTAATTGGTTTCCTTACATCTTCTAGTAGGGGTGTACATGGTCCGGTTTGGACCGGTTTTGTAGAAATTCGGAGACCGAACCATATCTTAACGGTTTCAAAGAATTGAGAACCAAAACCAAACCACTACATATAGAGAACCAAACCATTTGACCGGTCCGGTTTGGTTCGGTTTTCGGTTCTAAACCTTGTTAGCATTAAAAAAATTACCCAAAAAAATTGTCCACAAGTTGCAACATCTTCGTAAAACTACTAACATTAAACCAACCCACAAATAGATTAAAAAGTCAAACAAAAACTAAAACAACTATTAAAATACTCTTGTATACCATTATTGATATAAATGGCACATGAAACGTTAAAACTTAAAACTGACAAAATTATCAAGTGTGTGGGAGTATAAGAGTGTATATATTATAATATATATTTGTATATATATACATATACAAACCGGTTCGGTTCAAACCACGGTTCCTAATTATGAAACCGGAGACCGAACCAAAATATTCGGTTCCCATTTTTTTGAAACCAAAACCAATCCATTAAACCATAGAACCAATCCAAATAGACCGGTTCAGTCCAGTCGGTCTGGTTTCACGATTTTTTCGGTTTTCTTGTACACCCCTATCTTCTAGTAAGGCACTTCAATTTTTTTTTGTATTACAAAAGATACCTAGGGGCACTAAAATATGGGGCTCCTTGAAATTCGTAGTTTTTTTGGGGGCCTAAATCGGCTGCAACGATCGCTTTAGCTCAAGGCCGGCTCTGTATGTTAGCATAGGTCGGAGAGTGATATTTTAGATCAGGCACTTTAACAGAAATAGTTTTTCTTTTAGTACTCTTATTTCATTACCCAAAATTCATGTCTTTTTCTTGGATGAAAACTATTGGTGCTCATATTATAATTGTACCAACTTAAAGAAATAAAAGTGTGATCTTTGAATCGATTCAAACAAATTTCAATAGTTATGGACAAAATTATATTTTTCGATCGGTACTATTTGTAATGGATTAAAATAATTCTTCGATAATTGTCTGTAAAATTTTACAGCCGAGGGTGTACTTAGATACCTCAAGGACATTGCTACACGTACAGATACAAGTGCAAAGAAAATGCACAGATCGTGCGCAGGGACCCACTTTTGGGTCCCATACGAGTAATCCGAACCGTTCATTATTCTTAGAACATTTTTCCGAGTGGGCCCACAAAGTTTCAGCTCAATCGGACGGTTATAAGTGGTCGAACCAAAGTCTGACCGTTTCAATCCAAAAATCTTTTGATTGAAAAGGTGGGACTTTGGTTCGACCACTTCTAACTGTCCGATTGAGCTGAAATTTTGTGGGTCCACTCGGAAAAATGTTCTAAGAAGAATAAATGGTTTGGATCACTCGTGTGGGACCCAAACGTGGGTCCCCGAGCACGATCTGTGCATTCTTTGTACCTATGGGTCAGTACCCATAGGTTTTCCGGATACCTCAAGCATGGACCAGTAGGGATGGGCATGGGGACGGATCGGGGCCGGAGACTACTATCTCCACCCCTAATCCCCAAACCCCTTACTCATATCCATCCCCTATCCAATCTCCAACGGGGATTTATTTTTATCCTCCATCCCCTCTCCAAACGGGGAACGGGGATCCCCACGGGGATTTCGGGGATCCAATCATTTTCCCTAGAGTAACAAGTAAATAATTATAGAAGCCCAATTACAAATCATTTTCCCTAAAATCAAGTGTGAATTCCGAACAAAATAACAGACAGCCCAACATATAACATTGTGAATTCCGAACTCCCACCAGTTGGAAAACATCATTAGAAGGCCATGTTTTCCATTATGTTTACATTCTCAAAACCCTCCAAATTTTTTAAAATGAGATGTTCGCGAAGATGGAAACTAAATGGGCCACATCTATTGATATGTACTTTGACTTGTTTCAATTGGCTTTTACTTGATGGAATTAATTAGGTTCCAGTCACAGGAAAATATATACCTAAGCGAAGAAAAAAACCAAAAATCATTAGAAAAACATGTTTCTAATGATTGGGAAATACATGTCACGCTAAAACTCATTCCACTTGCTAAAGCAATATATTTGAAGAAAATTCAGTGAGACCCCAAAGTTTCATAATTCATAAATAAACCCCTATATTTCGGGGATTCGGGGACGGGGCAGATCGGGGACGGGGCGGAGCGGGGACGGAGCGGGGAACGGATTCGGAGCGGATTCGGGGCGGGGACATACCTATCTCCACCCCCTATCCAATCCCCAAACATTTTCAAAAAAAATCCCCATATCCTATCCAATCTCCAAACAGATCTCCATATTGCCGATCCGTTCGGATCGGGGATCGGATCGGATTCGGACGGGGCGGATGAAATGCCCAACCCTATGGACCAGGCATGTTTGTCGGGTGAAAGGTTACATCTAGTACGTGACCAATATTAGAGAGTTTATTTTTTCATAAGAGTTGCAAAATGTCCAAAATTAATTAGCACATGGGAAAAACCCAATAAACCATGAAACGGTCCAATCTTAGGATCAGCGCTACACCGTGTAGCACGGAAGAGGTGCTGCGGGGACCCTGGATCGGTTGTTACAAATCTTTTCTTTCTACCCTTGCAAATTTGGTAAAAATTAGGTCCTGAGAAAAACTCATAAAACCAACAAATGGTCCCCTCGTCATGCAATCCTCAATGAATGCAATACACTCATAAAAATTCAAAAATAAATTACATTATTAGTTGACTGTCACATTATAATGAAATTTAAAACTAATTGATATGTAAACAGAGTCGGTCTTGAGCTAAAACAAGTGTTGCGGCTGATTTAGACTCCCAAAAATGAGAATTTTAATGGCCTAAATATTTTAGTATCCGTAGGTATTCCTTGGTATCTTTTGTAATACAAAAAAAAGTACATCGTATATAAGGCCCAATTTTAAATTCACAATAACTAGAAAGGATTTGTTTGGACATGAAAACATAAAAAAAAGAAGAAGAAGGAAGCAAAGCCCTAATTCAATTTCAAGCAGGTGCTCTCGATAAGATTTCGAGTAAATCATAAAAATAGAGTTCAAGTTTGATAGAAGACTTAGTGGAAGAGGAACATGAAGATTCGGGAAATGAAGAACAAGAGAATTTGGGGAATAGAGAAGAAACATAGTTGGATAATGTAGAATACGAGAGTGCCCAAGAGCGACAAGAAACATTTTTAAGTGACGAGTTTGAAATCTTGGAATGTTTGGTTATTGTTTTAGGATTTAAGTTCCCTAGAACCATACAGAAATATGAAGACTTGTATAGAATTATCTAAAAGGGTAGTGATAATGCCAAAACTATTTCTGATTGTGCCAAAACTCCAATGCATAAAAGACATGTACATTGCACATAAGTACAAGCATTTTGTGCATTGGAGTTTTGGCACAATCAAAAATAGTTTTGGCATTAACATTTGCCTATCTAGAATATTGTAAATAATTGTAGACTTGGTTGTTCTCCAATGGATTTTATCAAGATCTGATAAAATCAAGGGCTTGCTTTTATCTATTGGTGAAGAGATTTGATAAAATCTTAGATTTTTGCATTAAAAAATCTAACAAAAATCTAAGATTTTATCAAATCTCTTTACCAATGGATAAAATCAAGGGCCTGATTTTTCAAATCTTGATAAAATCTATTGGAGAACAATTATCAATTGGATACAACTCATGCGATCAAAAAATTGAAAATTCCCCCTTCTTCAACAGTCACTAGTGACAAGCTCTCGTGCCCAGCACGAGTTTGATGCCCGTCTTTGGTTGTTGAGTTATTTTCTTTATAATATGTATTTGCATTTGGTGAAATATATAAGCTAGCATGGTTTAGTATTAAGATGAAAAGGAGCAGGAGAGTAGGCTAAGTAGTGTGTTGTAGCAAAGTTATTACAGACATGGTCTATGGAAATGTTAGCATGGTTTAGTACTAACATCAAAAGGAGCAGGAGAGTAGTTTAAGTTATTACAGACGTATTCCATGAAAATGGCAAGATCAATGAGGTAGCAAATTGATAGGCCCAAAAGATTCGCTTCCGCATTTATCTTGCCTTTGTAGCAATCAAAAGATGTTATGTTTGTCGAGCTACTCCTCCTTTACTTTCATGGTAAGATCATGTGTAGCTTGCGAGCTTGTTGTATCTTCATCAGTTTTGCTTTTTTTTTGTTTGGTGTAAGTGGTGCAAGCAGGAGTGGTTGCTTTGAGCCAGCTAGTTCGCTTGATGGTGATGTGTTGAAAATAGATTGCACAATGAACCTGCATTCACTTATTCCAGCATAATCATTCATTTGAGCTTTGAGGTGGATGCTGCAATCTTTGGCTGAGATAGTTTCTCAAGCAGGTGCATTGGAAGGGAACCCTAAAAGTTTGAAATTTAGAGATTAATTTGTAAGTAGCAAAATTAGGACATAAGTGAGTTAAAGTAGTGTGCTTACATCCATTGCATGGGTGTCTATGTCTGCTGCTGTTATTCCATAGTACTGTTGCGCTACTTCAGCGAAAACCATTGTTGGAATGGAATGTGTCAGGTCTGTGATTTCAACTTGAAATTTGATCCTGTATATTGTGAGTCAAATTTGAACTGAGTTAGATATGCAGGAGGAAAGTAGTTAAGTGGGAAATAAAGTTTAATTTGGCGATAATTTAAAATAGCTGACAAAATATTTCATTATAAAAATTAGCCTCTAGGAGTGACAATGTAAACCATAAAAATAATATCATGAGAAATTAGACAAACCACATTAAGTGACATCTCTGTTGTATACTCGCAGAGAAATTTTGGAATTGGATCAGCCTGTTCAATAAGTGATGGGAAACATGAAGTTTGCAAATCATCTGATGACAAGCAAAATAAAGAGGCATTCATAAATATAGGTTAATAAGAAAGCAAAAAAAAATATGCAATAAACATAAGAATAAGTTTGTCTAAAATAGTACCTGGGCTGTCATGTAATTGTTGTAGAGGTTGAGCTGGATTTGACCCAGTGTAATGCATCTTATGACCATTTTCATTAAACATGAATGTATTAAATACCCAGCGACGTTCGCAAGCAAATACAACATCACACCCAATTCGTAAGCCATGTACTCTACAGAAATCAGACCACTTATTATTTAGCATATTACGACCAATAACCAGAATTGGCCAGACTTTATCAACATGCTTTATCACGATCCAGCGAGTTATATTTTCAGTTGGGAAGTATTGTTGCAATCCCAGTGGCAAAGCCTATATGAGAACAGGGAATTTTCCCTCAGGTTTGAATCAAATGGAAACAGAACGGAAAAATTCGAACTTCTTTCTGAAAATATAATAGAACAACCAAATAAAATAAGATTATATCATAACCTGAGGTGTATGAACAGAGGATACACGGTGTACAAACCAGCAGCGTGGGACTCCTACAAAATAAAACATTAGGTTAATTACAAACCAGTAGTAATATTTTACCATACATCAGAAAATTAAAATCATAATATCCATAATATAATACCTGCAATGCTACGCTTTAAAAATGAATAGTATATGATTGAATCAATCCATCTAAGCAAATCATTGCTATCTTCCCATTCGACAATATCACCGAGAGGAAATAGATGCCCATAATCACGGATAAAATTTTCTTCGCGTCTATAAACAACATGGCCTGTCCCAGTATCAACAGCCCTAGCAACAATTTCTCTTTCACCTCAACCAATAAACACATAGTAAACAGATCCATGCTCAGTTGTGTCTGTGGAATCTGTTGGATCTCTCTCACAACCATACCCAACAAATGGAGCATTGAGAACCATTGTATTAATACCTACAAAAGTTAAACTTCTTAAAAATAAATGTTTATGTTAGCATAAATAATGTAGTCAAGTCTGCTAAGTTATATGAAACAGACTTTGTGCATACGAATGCTTTGATCTACATGTCAACACCCTCCTGAGTATCAGTTCTGTACACTGCACAATTTATCGTTTCCTAAAGTTAAACTGCTTATAATTTGATCTATAAGCAATAGTTTATACTTTATAGCCCTCAACCTGCAACAACTATACTCATTTGAAAATAGAAAAAGTTTCTCCATTCACATAATCTTAACTTGATGATCTATAACAGCCAGTGGTTCTGCAATTACGGCTACAAACCTAAGTTAATGCAAACAAATATGATTGTTGGCTATTTGCTGAACCCCAAAATCATATGCTAAAACAGGTTCTTTCTACTTTATGAAATAAAAATTTATGTTTCAGAAAACTTAAAGTATTCGGAAAACAATTTCACTCTTTCAGAGCACTAAAAGAGAAAATACATGTGAATAGAATCTTATACTTCATGATGTCGTAACATTAACCTGTTTATAATTTAATCTATAAGGAACAGTTTATACTCTGCAACTCTCATCCTGAAATAGGTATAGTGATTCAAAAATGCAAAAAGTTCGTAGCTTCACATAATCTTCACTTGATCATCTATAATAATCAGTAGTTTTCCAATCAGTAGTTTTCCAATAACAAGTAGAAACATAAGTTAGCGCACAAAAATATGACTGCTGGATATGTGCTGAAGCCAACAATCATATGCTATAACAGGTTCATTCTACTTTATCGCATAAAAATTGGTGCTTTACCAAATTTAAAATCTTAAAAAAGGAAGTTTATTCATTCACAGCAATAAAAAGAAGAAACACATGTGAATAGAATGTTTCAGTGCCATATCAAAGAAGGGAGTTCGCTAATTACCAAACCTAAAAGCTCAACAAGTATAAATTTTAAAACAAATAACATCCTCACAAAGGAAATGAAACAAATAACCAAACATAATAAAAAATGACAGACAACAAAATGATTATCACTTTACCCAAAATATTATATATACTCAGCGACAACCTACTATTTTTTAACTCAATATAACGGAACTGGCTCTAAGACACAATAATTAAACAAACTTAGATTAAACAAACTTAGATTAAACAAACTTGTTGTGTACTGTTTATAGTTACAAGTTTGTTACTTTGTGTTATCTCTGTTTATTGTAGAGTTTTAATTTAAAGTTTAACATGATTTGCTCTGTATTCCTGTGCTAGATTCTGTTTTTCGGAGCTGTACCCTTCAGCTTTGCATGTATTTTTTTTTATAAATAAAATGAATCGTAAATAGACATTAACTAACTAAACGGAAAATAAGAAACTAATCTAGAAATCTACAATTGTAATTAGCTATCACAACATGAAACCCTAACCGCAGAAAAATACAACGAAACTAACTAAACCTCAGATCCAGATGTTATAAGCATGAAGATGTAATTATTTATTTTCAAACAAAATTGATCTCCTCACCGTCTAAACGAACTTGCTCTGAACCCTGCAGCCCTAATTGGAGTTCCCCAAAAACAAACTAAAACCGATCGCCAAGACGTTGGAAAACAGAGACGAAAGCCAAGCCGAAGATCCAAGCACAAATCCCCTCCTCAGATCTCCTATGCGTCGACCACAAGCACTGCAAATCGTTCGTTCCTTCCTTCTTTCTACCCCTCTCTCTCTCTCTTTCTCTCTCTCTCTAAAAATAATCATGTGACGAAGACGCTATTCCAAAACAAAGCCAGAACCCAAAATAATTTGTTTTGATTTAAGATTTTACTTAGAGGTAGGTTAAGACAACTCATACTGAAGTTTGCTAAGCTATAGAATATAACATAACAAGTTTACATGGTTCATTGTACCCTAAGTTATAGAGCCAGAATTATAACAGATTGAAAGGCTAAAAGGTAACCTCGACTCCATACAATTCAGAGCAGTTTCATAGTTCGAAATCTGCTGTAACTTCGAAATCGAAATCCAAACCGTAGCCCTAAATTCGAGATGCAAAATCAAAGATTGAAATCCGAAATCGAAACCCTAGGTCTGTAAAGTATGAAACAAACCCTAGATCGAACCACAGAGAGAGAGAGAGAGAGAGAGAGAGAGAGAGAGAGAGAGAAACCTTCAAAAGTCGGCCAAAGTTTTGACTCCAGAGGATCGATTTCGTCTTCCTCTTCTTCGTTCGTGATGCTCTCTCGCTTCTTCTCTCTCCTCTCTCTCTCTCTCTCTCTCTCTCTCTCTCTCTCTCTAGCGTAAAAAGTGAGAAGGGGACACAGTTGGCATTAACGCAAAAGTTTGGGAGGGG
Source organism: Vaccinium myrtillus (assembly GCA_016920895.1). Classification (NCBI taxonomy): domain Eukaryota; kingdom Viridiplantae; phylum Streptophyta; class Magnoliopsida; order Ericales; family Ericaceae; genus Vaccinium; species Vaccinium myrtillus. The sequence goes on from JADGMU010000916.1 coordinate 23,441, forward strand.
TATTAGCATACGCAAAAAGACTCACAAGGGCAACACAATTCGCATAAACTACCAAAAAACCAACAGAGGGCAAATACAATCAGAGGGTAAAATCGTCCAAATTGGACAAAATTGGCCCAACATGCAATTGAAAGGCCCTCTCTTTCATTGCGTTCGGATTTTGGATAAAGAGAAAAAGAGAGAGTAGGGCTCGGCGAACTCCCCCACCACCGAACGCCGTACGCCGCCACCATTGAACACCACCACTGCTGTCTGAGCTCAAAGCCACTTCCGTATGACGAGCTTCGACTGTCTATCTCTCTGTCTCTCTCTCTCTCTCTCTCTCTCTCTCTCTAAACTTGTTTCAATTCTACGAATTTGGGGGGTTTTGCCCAAAAACTAGGGTTTCAATGCGAACTTAGATTTTGAAGGAATGTGCATAGAATTTAACCTATGAGTCTATCATGTATCTACACCATTCGTTTATTTGGGAGTTTTCCTGATTTTCTAGGCAATTTGTTGAATAATCGGTTTCTTGATTTGTCAAGAAATGGGTTTACTGGTGAGATTCCATCAGCTCTGTTTATACTTTTGTTGGTAAATGATGAGCTGATTATGCATTTCAATAGTTGTATCCATTTAGAGAAGTTTTTCTACCTACACTATCTGGAGGTAAATTAGTAGTTTTTTTTTTTTTTTTGATAATCAAAATGTTGCCCACCAGGGCTACACAATAGAGAACGAGTCTTTAGCTAAAATGGACAAAAAGGAGAAAGGAGGGGACGAGATCCAATTCTGAGGAAGCATCCCTTTGAGAGCATGTGTCGCTGCCGCATGCGCCAGACCATTAGCCTTTCTGCTAATCCACGAGAATTTTAGGCCCAAATAGTCCCGAAAATGTCTAATATCTTAAACCAGCACCATAACTTCCCACGGCGGATCCAGTTCCGAAGCACTTAGCTTGATTGCAGTTTTATTATCTGATTCAATGGTAACACTTAGCATATTCAGAGCCGATGCCATCCCACATGCCTGGCGAATAGCGTACAACTCTCCTTGTAAAGGCGATCCAATTTGAGCATTACCCACTGATCCTTCAATCATTTTGCCCCTCCAATTCCTAAGAACTGCTGCCGTCTTGGCTTTCCCACCATTGGGATTAACTGCTACATCACAATTGAATTTGTAAAGACCATGATCCGGAGCCTTCCACTGGGTAGAGATCACCTCAGTTTGCGGGTAATCCATTAGGACTTGTGGAGAATTCTTAAGATTCAAAAATTCGTGCATGGCCTCATTGGCCCGCATCATCACTTCTACTGGATTGAGAGTTCCAGTATTAAAGATGAAGTTGTTTCTAGCCTTCCAAATGAACCAGGCTACCGTCGCCACCTTGCCCAAAAAACAGAGAGCTGTCTCCATGGGAAATTCATCCACAATGTATGACGTCCATTTCAGAATTGAAAAAGGTGACTCTTTCCCCATGCTAATCTGGATGTTGTTCCCGAACCAAATAGCTCACGCCCAATCACACTCAAAGAGTAGGTGCTCTACTGATTCAACAGATTGAGAACAGATGGGACATGCCTTAGATTGGGCACATTTTCTCCTGAACAAGTTCTCCTTTGTAGCCAAGCTATTGCGACAAGCTCTCCACCAAAAGTTTTGAATCTTTTTCAGTGCCTCAATCTTCCAAATAGTTGGCCACATCTTCTTATTCGGCAAAAAGGAGCAAGAAGAACGTTGGGTTTGAAGAGAGAGGTGAGATTGAAGAGCCAAGTGATACCCAGACTTGACTGAGTAAATACCATTCGAAGTATGATGCCAAACCAAACAATCCTTCCTCTTAACTATGGAGGGTTGAATAGAGGAGATAGCATGTAGTTCCTCGTGAGAAACCAAAGATTTTAGCAAGTCCAAATTCCACCCTCCTTTTCTTGAATCCAGCACCTCGGCCACCTTCGTAATGGAACAATTAGTAGGTTTCCTAGAAGATAGCCCAAAAGATGGCAAAGAAGGGATCCACTTATCTTCCCAGAAATCAACATTCTCTCCATCTTGCACCTGCCATCTCAGCCCTTTCACGAGCAGTCCTCTCCCGTGTAACAGACTTGACCATGCCCAGGATGCTCTACTGCCCTTTTTAGCCTTGAGAAATGAGGAGTTTGGAAAATACAGACCTTTAACAATTTTTGCCCAAAAGGATTGAGGATTAGTGAGAAGCCTCCATCCTTGTTTGGCCAAAAGAGCCTCATTCAAGGCTCTAAAATCTCTGAAGCCTAGTCCTCCATCTGATTTAGCACGAGAGAGATTCTCCCAACTAGTCCAGTGAATACCCTTACTATCCGGGTCCCCTTTCCACCAAAAGTTTGAGACAAAAGAGTTAATCTTATCACATAGCTTCTTTGGTAGCAGAAAGCAAGACATAGCGAAGCAAGGAATAGCTTGTATCACTGTTTTAATCATAATCTCCTTACCCGCTTGATTCAGCAATTTACTCTTCCATCCTTGCATCTTATTCAAGGCTTTCTCGATAAGAAAAGAGTAAGCATCCGATTTTGATTTACCCCAAAAAGACGGGAGTCCCAAGTATTTAGAGTCTAACATTAACATTGGGATATCAAGAAACTCACACAAAAGGATCTTTTCACCCTCCATCAAATTCGAAGAGAAAAAAATACCTGATTTGTCAAGATTTAAACGCTGGCCTGACGCTTCACCATATTTCTCAATGATGGATTTAACAGCTTCGCAATTTTGTAGCTCTGCTTTCAAGAAAAGTAGAGCATCATCCGCAAAGAAGATATGTGATGGGGGCGGGCAATGGCGGTTGAACTGAATTCCTTGAATCATGTTCTCCTCCTGGGCTCGAATCAAGAGTTTAGATAGGACATCTTTCACCAGAACAAATAAATATGGGGATAGAGGATCTCCTTGACGTAATCCTCTCTCCGGACAAATTTTTGTTCTTGTTTCTCCATTTACACAAACTGCGAAATTGACCGTTGTGGTGCACTGCATGACCCACTGGACCCATTGGCTCTTAAAACCCATCTTCAAGAGAAGAGCTTCTAGGAAATTCCATTCTACACGGTCATAAGCTTTGTTAAAGTCCAGTTTAAGAGCCATATAACCGTCAGCCCCTTTCTTCTTCATTTTAAGGAAGTGGAAAGCCTCGTGTGCCACAAAAATATTATCCTGTATCAGCCTCCCTGGAACAAAGGCTGATTGATTGAAAGAAATCACTCGCTTGAGAATGCCCTTCAATCTATTAGCCATTATCTTTGTGATAACCTTGAGAGTGAAGTTGCAGAGGCTAATGGGTCGGTATTGTGAGAGGGATTCTGGAAAAAGGGTTTTTGGAATAAGGACCATGTTGGTTTGATTCCACTCCTTTAACAGGAATCCAGTCCGAAAAAACCTTTTAACAGCCTTGCAAACGTCTTCCCCTACTTTTTCCCAACACTTTTGGTAAAAGAAACCCGGATAGCCGTCTGGTCCTGGTGCTTTCAGAGAGCCCAATTGAAAAACAGCCTCTTTAATCTCCTCATCCACCACTTCCTTCACTAGAGATGTATTCATATCGTCAGTAATACAATGGTCAACAACTGACAAAATCTCAGCGAAGTCTCTTTCACCAGAGTAAGAGAATAAATTTGAGAAGAATCCATGTATATGTTCATTAATGCCATCCTCATCTGAAATCCATTCCCCATTACCAGCTTTGAGTTTCACTACCTGATTCCTCTGCCTCCGTTGGTTGATTGAGGCATGAAAAAAGGCGGAGTTCTTATCACCGTAGTTAAGCCAATTGATCCTCGATCTTTGATGAAGTTGCATTTCTTCTCTTAACAATAAAACCTCAATCTCAGAAATGAGACTCTTCTCCTTTTCAAAATTCTCTTGAGAGAAAGGTTCCAGTTGCAAAAGTTTGAGTTTATCTTCCAGGATTTGCAGCTTTAATTTATCCTTTCCCATCGTACATTTACTCCAATCCAACAAAGCTTTCTTACACTTCTTCAGCTTTTGAGTCACTACGTACCCATCTGAGCCCCTCTGCTGAACATCCCATGCCCCGGCTATAACTTCTTGACATTCCTCATGAGTTGACCATTTGGACTCAAACTTAAAACTGTATGGTATTTTCTTCATTGGAACTCTGCACTGTAAGATCAAAGGGCAGTGATCAGAGCCCATTTTTATATCATGGAAAACTTGGGAGAGAGGAAACAAGTTTCTCCAGGCAACCATCGCCATGGCTCTATCAAGCCGAATCCGAATATTATCAGAGCCTCCCTGATTGTTAGACCATGTATAACATGGGCCTTTGAATTCCAGATCCATAAATTCACACTCCGAAACTAAGCTATGAAATTGCTCTAATCTGCCTCTACTGCACTGGTTTCCTCCGAATTTTTCCAAAGGTGACCCAAAATCATTCCAATCACCAATACAAACCCATGGGTATCCATTATCTTTCGCTATAGATTTCAATAGATGCCAGAAATCTAAGCGATGATTCCAAACCGGGGGTGCATAGATGAAAGTAATTAACCAAGAGGAGCGAATTTGGGGCCAGTTAACTACACATCTAAGAATATTTTTGGATTTAAAACGAACATCTATATTTACCTCATCCTTCCACCAAAGAGCTAAACCCCCAGATAGTCCCTCTGGATCCACGTAGCAGCTGTTGTTGAAATGGAGACTTCTCCGCAGGTTTTCCAGGGTACTTCTCTTGTTTTTGGTCTCCATAAGGAAGACCACAAGTGGCCTGTGGGTATGGCATAGCCCCTTAAGCACTGAGATGTTAGAGGACTGCCAATCCCCTGCACATTCCAGTTAATTATCGACATATGAGAACTGAACGCCAGAAAACAAGATCTCTCGAGAAGAGGTTAGGGCAAATTAGATTTGAAGGTGAAGAGTGGATAAAGGGGTGTAAAGGGTTTTCGAGGCAAAGAAACAAGTGGGATATGGTGTTAATTGTAAGATGAGTTCATAACGAAGAATGGTCCGAAGATACAGATTAAAGGAGAGGGGGTGAACGATAGGGTTGACAAGGTTTAGGTGGAAGAGAAAAAATCGAACTGGTGTGGAAGGCAAGGTTTTGAAGATAAAAAGGAAAGGAAGGATGCTGAAACCTAAAAAGCTTACATAGATCACCGGAAGGGATAAAGAATAGGAGCGGCGGCCCGCCCTAATGCCAAGCCACTGACGGGCAGAGCTCCCATGAGAGAGAGAATTTCAGGAAAAAAAGTGCCTTCCCGTGAATTAGTGCTGGATCAACCAAGTTTATACTTTTGCCCGTGAATTAGGGCCCCATCAGGCATCAATTTTCTATTCCATCCCAGATTTGCCATATCTCCCTCCAATTCAATTTCGCGGTATATTAATTTCCCCCCAAACTAGGAGCGCGACTTTGACGAGTAGAAACCAGAGCCATTGATCGATGGTATTCCTTCATACTCTCTCTCTCTCTCAACAGATTGACGATCTACAGAGAACGTCGTACTCGAGAGAAATCCCCTTATTCTTCTCACCAGTAAACTCGACTCACTAAGAAACCTGAATGCAGTCTTCAAATCTCCTTTTTGGACCTAAAAACAATAAACGATGGAACTTCAGGTGGTCATGCGCGGAGGAATGGAGCTATTGTGGACTTTTGGTGGATTGATTAGGACTCTCGTTGCTAATTTCTACCAAAGATACTTTGGATTTGATGCTCTATTTTATTTCAATTTACCATATTTATTGAACTGAATCGTCGTTGATCTACAGAGAACAACGTTGTACTCTCACTTCTTTTGATCTCTTGCGGCGATGATTCTGCCATAGGCTTGCTCGCTCGACTTGTCACTTGAGCCTAATAGTTTATGTAAGGCGATTCGTTATCTAGACTAAGGCGCAACATGTCCTTTCTAGAACGGAATATCGGACTCATAATCGTTGAACTTCTTGCTGAGGTAATAGTTCCTCCTCCTTTCATGTCTAGTCGTGCTGCCCTAGTATACATCCCATTGAAGAAGAATGACACGTTCTTCGAATTCGAAGAAGAAGAATTAGAATCAGAGGATAAGGTTGAAGAAGAATTGGAGGAAAGAAGATTTGAAGAAGAAAAATCGGAGGAGAAATGTTTTATCTGTTGGTGACGGAATATTTACAACGTGGACAAATGTTAATAACAAGTACAAAGTTATTGCAGTAAGCTCTCCCCGATATCCGCTTTCGAGCCGATACTTTTGTCTCGTCTTATACCCCGCAGGTCATTTTTTTTTCCCTGGTAAAATTCTAGTTAGGGTTAGGTAATGCTTTTCTTCTTCTTTCAATTTGACAAGGTAGGTGCATTTAGGATAAATTTCTATCAAAACAAGCATCAAATATTTTAGTCCTCTCAATGGAGATTTCTATTCTAGGTTTTCTCAATTTAACCGTATTGAGCATTGTATCATTTCATTAATTAGTAATACTATTCTTGGTTAATTGACTAGGTAAATCATTTTTGGATGAGGTGCCGCATTCCCTTCCACTTTTTGTGAGAGTGACGAAAAAGAAAAACACTTTGATGTACTTCGATGATACCTCCCACCTGTTGTAGCGTTTAGCAATAGTCAATGGGGAAACTTCAAGCTGACTCTCCAATACTTGAACTTGTTTAGAGAGATCCTCCTTATATATTAAGTTTCATGGAACAATTTGAAACGGGTTTAAGTTTTTCTGGAAAATAGGCAATATGTGATGGCATATGAACCAGTATAAAACAAAAAAGGAATAGATTAAAGGATTGCCAATTTAGAGATAGTGGAAGATTTGGACTATACCAAGGTTGTCAAATCGTGAATCGAAATGGCCCATAATCGTAACGATTCGGTCAAAATTTCAAAAATGCATTATAAAGTAAGTCTATGCATTCCCATTGAAAAGATACAATGTAATTAAACTTATATCACCACAAAAGAATGTTTTCTATCATGAATTGAAGATCACATGGTCTAATAGGCAAGACACTTGCTTCTATTGCAAGAGATGCAGGTCCAAGTCCCGCCGTGATCTCTATTATTGATTATTCTATATTGATTTATACATGAATTAAGAGGCAAATTAACAAAATGCACATATCAATTTAACATTTAAAGTTTTAAACCATCACTAGGTCCACGATCATAAGTTTAAGAGACCATGTCTTCATGTACAACTAGTACAAGTCAAGGTTGTCAAAATCGGACGATTCGATTCGGTTCAAGAAGGAAACGATACGTAACGCACCCCAGAATCGCATTGGTGATATAATCGGAACAGAATCGCATGAATCGGCGAATCGTACTATTCGCAACCGACTGGAATTTAAGTAAATTGGGAGGTCCAAAAACAAAATTACGTAAACTGGGAGGGTTTTTTTTTTGCAATTGAAAGCCCCAACTAAAATGGGTCGAAACTTACAATACACACTAATTTCAGAAATTTTGAACTTCCAAACCTTTTCATCTTCTCGATTCTTGACATCTAGGGTTCCTGGCTTCCTGCGATGGTGATCGACTGTTGATCACGGCCAAATCTTCTCGTCTCTGATTGATTTCTATACAAGTAAGTGATGGATTCTTCACTCCTCCTCTCGTCCTCTACAGTTCTTCGTCTCTGTTCTTCGAAAATGGGTTTTTACAATTTACAGTAATGGAAACTGCTCTGTTCTTCGAAGTCGGTTTGTTGTATTTGAAAAATACTAACACTTTACACTTCAAACTTTGTTTTATACAGAAAGTCACCACTTTACACTTTGTTTTATGCAAAAAGTTACCAGTTTACACTTTGTTTTATACAAAAAATCACGTGGACTGAGTCAATGGAGTTTGTTTACCCAAGAAAAAGGGGTGTGCTCTGTTTTTTTAATCGAAATGGGTTTGCTCTATTTACCCAAGAAAAAGCTTTGTTTATCAGAAAAAGAGATCGATTAAAGACTAAAAAAACTGAGGCAGTGCCTTTGTTTAATATTCTCTGATTCTCTCCTCCACTAAGGCTTTTATTTATTACCAATGTTCATTCACACACAAGTCCAAACTCCAAACAGTAAACTCCACTAGCCTAAGTCTTTTATTTTAACTTTCAAAGTTTGTCTAGTTGTTTGATTGTTTCCATTTGAGAGAAATTTTGACCCTATTTAAGAAGTGATTGGTTGGTTGTTTGTGAATTGTGAATTTTCTTTTATAGATGGTGAAAAAGAAGGCGAGGAAAGAGATAGACCCGGCACGGGAGCATTGTACCCGTGTCGGTGATAGTAGGATGAAGTTGTGTTGCAATTATTGCAAAGGAGAATTTTGGGGTGGAGTGCTTCGCATGAAAAATCACTTAGCTTGTACAAGTGTTGATGTACAACAATGTCCTCAAGTTTCCGAAGATGTTAAGAATTATTTCGTGGAATATCTAGGAAGAAACCAACCAAAAGACGTGGATCTTGAATTAGGGGGAGTGGAAGTTGATCGTAAATTAAGGGGAAGTATGGATGCTTATTGATAGGTGCTTAATTGTACCCAATTAAGCCCTCTAACTTATACTTGCGGGTCCATTTATGTTGTTTCTTGGTGCGGATTAATTAGTATAATGTGTTTGTAGGATTTGGAGATCAATGAGCCAAATAAAGTGCAATTTGGAAAAGAAATCATTCAATCCCGAATTGAAAAGGAATATGGACAGCTTTCAGTATTTTGATCATATCTTTTAGCTTGAGTGTCCGATTGAGGCAAGGTTTGCGGCACCGGACAGGAAATTCAATTTCCTACAACTTTCCTGTTTATGAGTTTTTTTTAGGACAAAATTTTTCTAAGGAGAGTAGAATGTAAAGACTCATGTTTTTAAATAATTTTCCGAAAATAAAGATGGGGAAGTGTGAGGAAATGAAAACAGTGTAAAATGGGGTCAATGTGAGTTGGTGATTGCATATGGGGTGTCTTTGCAACACATTAAAACCACTAGGGGGTGAGGGTGTAATTTGGGGATGTATTTAGTGGCCCAACATCAGTTTTTCTAGAGCAAAAATCACACCCTCTCTTCCTCTAACCCACTGACTCCCTCTCTCTCTTCTCCTTCTCTCAAGCTCTCTACAAATCCTTCACCAAATCCACCATCCACACTCACATACTTCAACATCCAACTAAATATTCATCTTTTACGCGCGATTTGAAGTCCAGTCTCCGTTAGATTCGTCGTAGGAAGCTCAATTCGGTTGGAGTTGGAAGCAAAGTCTATGTTTTCTTTTTCTTCTCATTTGGAGCACAATCCTTGAGGTAGGGAACAATCTTCTACCTCCTCTAAGTGTATATTGGTTGAATGATTGCATTATTGGTATTCTTCTTCCTAAAACTCTTGTTAAACTTGACTATCTCCATGGAATTGAATTTGGATAATGAATGAGTTTGGGTTTTGTATATTTGATTGATAGATCCATGAATTGGTTGTTGATATATCCCTCTGCTATGATTATTTGTTGTTTGGAACCTCAATTTTTGGCATGGGTTGAAACCCCCTCCATTTTGGAAAAATCTGCAAATTTTACTCGAAATGGCCTTTGTATCGATACCCCCTTTCAAGGGCATCAATACCCAGCGTTCTGTTCAGTTTTTGGTGATCTTGTATCGATACAACTTTCAGGGGTATCGATACCCGGCCGTCTGTTAGGAAGATTTTTTACCCAACTTCGCGGGCACGCCCCGGCTTCGTCCGAACTTCTATTGTGGCGATTATTGGACCATTGGAAAGCTCTATGAGTCTACTTTCAAACTCAATTGATCTCATAGTCATAGCCTTTGTATTTTGAGAGAAATATGTTTTTTACTATCAAGGTGTCGGATTTCCTCGAGGTTCATAACTCCATTTTCATGTTCATTTGCTCCGGGCCTTCATTGGTCTTTTCCAAGCTTCTCGGATCGACCTCTAAGCTTTGGTAGCCTATCGTGGTATGAATTATGTTTTGTCTTGATCTCTAACGTTCTTGGACACATGTTAACTTTGCCACAACCGACACACTTCGAGTTTTTGAACAAAATGGATTATGTGAATGTTTTGAGCACATGATGGTTCAATGAACTTTTGGAAAATGATGATTGCTTACTCTAGGGCCCCCATTTGGTGCGTCCCTAGCCATGGGTGCTCGGAGCCCACAAAATCCGACAGGGGTGTTCGGAGCCCACGAAATCTAGCAGAGGAATTTATTCCCTATTTAAAACAAGTGGTTAATTGTGAAGTAATGTGAACTGAAATGTTTTATGAAAATGATTGTGTTTTGAAAGGATTGAACCCACGACACGAAATGTAACGTTTATGAAGAAACTTATGGACACTTGGGTTTGGTTAGATCTTTGGGGCATCTCCTAGACATTCTATCATCTAATTGATCTATCTTGGTCCGTTTTAGCTTGCTCATTCATGTGTATCATACCTTCATGTGCATCCTTCATTCTCTATACCCTTAGCGTTAGTAGAAAAGTTTCTTACTGGGCTAGTGAGCTCAACCTATCATTTTCAGGTACTCGGCAAGGCACGTGATTAGAATGCTTGGCGTGTGGATGCATATCATGAAGTACATTTGACATGGAGTTATTTTATCCTCTACATCGTTAATATATTTTGGGAGATGATCTTGTAACTTTAATTCCTCCAATCTTTTGACAAAACTTGGTTTATGTAATAACTCTTAACTCTTAATTACTTATGCATGGGTACGGGTACCCCTTGTAGAAACTCTGTGTACTTTGACTTTGACATTTCAACGGTGAAATGTATGACCTTTGACTTATCGTACGTGGATTTTATTTGTATTTGGTTCTTTAAATTTGAGGGCGTGACATACATAAACGTCAAAACAATACAACATTGCCGATTCATAAAACCTAATAATGACATCATGGTACAAACCATCAAAACTAACCCGTCAAAATAAAGTTTAGGCCCCAAAAACAAAAGTTTAAGTTTAATACAACTTATGTTATAGAATTCTCAAAAAGCTTCTTGGGCCTAATCAAAATACTTCACCACCTGGGTGCCAAATTTCGCATTGTATCCTAGTTGCCATATCATCTCTTGCAAGTCCATGAGCTCCAAAGTGATCACATCTTACACACTGCGGTTGAATGAGCAATCATTTGTGCACAAAATACACTGTGTCGCAATACATTCCGCATAAAAAAAAATATAAAGCAATCAGGTATTGCAACATCAGTATACTGCAGTTTTTGCTCACGACTCCATTCATCCTGTTCCAGTGAAAAAAGAAGAAAAACCACCATGTGATATCAAGCAACAGTAATATAGCATCAAGAAAAGTACATCTGAGATTTTACACTGTGGTACTTCTCAGAAAACTAAAATAAACTACTCGAAGTACCGTTTCCTTTTCAGTTCATAGAATTCTGTTATACTGTGATTGGAATCCGAATATTCAGTACAAATTTAGAAGTCCCAGATCAAAATCATATGCGATTTACATAAACTAATTCTCATATGACATCGTTAGTGAAGCTAGTACCTACGTTAACAGCATCAAATCCTTCTCAATGAACTATGATTGAACTAAGGCAAGTAACTGAACTACTGGCTTTCTTCGGTTCCTTCTCTGGTTCGAGTGCAGGTTCAACTCCACTGAAATCTTAACTTACAGCTGTTGCTTCCCATAATCTGTGTCCTCACTCTCCCGAGTTCGTATTGGTCATTTTAGGACAGTACAACAGGCACCAACGCTACGAAGGGCTCCTCATGATTAGACCATTCTTTCCCCTTATCTTAAGTTCTAGAGGACAGTGATCTAGTGTCCCTAGCACATAGTCTGGAATGGCTGTAGTGGGACTGACGCAGTAGACCTGGGTCAAATAGACATTTCACGTCACCCCAGTTAAGCCTCACCGTGGTTGCTCGCACAAGGAAACAAGGAGAACGAAGCTCGAAGTCCAACTAACAAATAAATTTCGACTTTCTTTAGTGAATTTGAATAAGACTTCTAACTTGGATCGACCATTCCATTCTTTTCAAGTGCACCAATGTCCCAGCCATGTTGCACTAAGTTACCCTGAGACACAAAACCGTACAAACTCCTGGTCTCCGTTAGTCAACATATTGGGCGTTAGCGCTGTAGGAAAGGAATTAGGGCTTCCCCTCATTGATCCAAGAGACGCCTCTGTATGGAGGATACATTGTCTCCTCCTCTTGTGTCATGATAAAACTCCTACTCATAAAATGATGCCTCAAAAAATGATGAATCAACTTTTGGACAACACATTAGTTTTATCCCTCAAAAAATGATTCCTCCAGGAGTAGTGGTTCAAAAAAATGTTAGATTTCTAAAACCTTGAAGGGCAACCACTTCGAGGGGGCTCTACCATTTGATGTTATTTTATAGTCTATTGATCCTGTCAATAAGGACTAACTCAGCAAATAGCCTAATAGTTTCTTCAACCATTGAAGCTGGTAAGAAATTTTCTTTACGAATGATGTGGGAGCTTTTCTATGTTATCTTTTCTTTCCAGCTTTTCAATGCAAACGTCTGAATGTGTTACATGATTTATAGAAACTGAACACGGCTTTTGAATGCAGTTGTAACATAATTACATCACCTAAAACTTAGATCTTTACTAGCAATGCAACCCCAAAAACAAGGACTTAAAGAACCGCAACAGCTGAGACGAGCAAAAATATCCCCAGAACACAGAATTCCACCATAATAACACTACAATCATTATGATCAAACCACCGGAATTGTATCACCAAAGAACTCAGAACTTAAAAAAACTCAACAGCACAAACGAATAAAAGTATCAGCAGAGACAAACAAAAGTATCCCCCGAACTCAGGACTCCGCGAAATTACCCCAGTACCAATAGTGTGGTGTGCAATAAGCTATTAAAATAAGCAATTTTGTATACTATATTTGAACACCCTGAAGTTTTTTCCTGGAGCTGCTTCCATCACAATCCTAACCCATCTTGGAATTTTAACCAAATCTAATAATTTTATGTGAATAGGTAAACAAATGAGTGAATTTCACTTCTAGACAGTGTTAAAGGATCATGTGTCTACTGTGAGTCTTAACGTGATAAGCGGAATGGTTTTGGGGAAAACGTACTGTTTGTTTTTTTTGAACTTTTAATTTTACAATTTTTGGATGGAAATTTGTTAACTAACACTGTCTAGAACTATCAATAGAACATTAAAGAGTTTACACTCATATAAAACTAATGACTTGGGATGTTCTAAAGTGAAAATATCCTCGGCCTTTTCCTGTTTTTTATTTGCATCTTCGAATTTCTTGCAAATAATGGGTTTTTTTTTTTTCCCTTTCATTTGGGGTAAAAGGTATTTGGACAAGTCGGAGAATTCGACTGTGGAGCTAGGAGAATTCAAGAAGATACTGGACTAGTTGTTCCTGTTGACCGGGGTTTTCAATATTGGGGATTCAATCCCGTGGCTGGATTGCTTGGATTTGCAGGGTTATATAAAGACGATTACATGGAACACTAGACTGTTGCAGCCCCACTTAGATACTCAACGGAACACTAGACGCAGTCCATAGCAGGTCAACTTTATACACGGTACACTAAATAAGTTCTGCCAATCTAGTATTTGTAGAAAAGTTCATTGCGAAGAGTTTGAAAAGGATAAATGAATTCAACTAACCAGTCAATCATTGGATGATAATCCACCACTCCAAGATGTCCAGTGTATCCTTTTTCAATGAGAAACTCCATCATGCTGGCATTAAACACCTGCTGCTTCTTATTTGCCTCCAAAAGCGTCTCTATGGTCTCGTCTCGTACCTCTAACTTCTTCTCGAGGCATGTCACATATTCTTTGATTGTGGCAGATTCACATATGGTTCTAATAGAGGAGGAAGGCCTCAAGCCGAGTCCTTTCACGTAACCTGGTCTCTTTTTCAGCGCCGCAATGGATAACTCCTCCATTAATGGGGTCACACCAGCTTGATTATGTTCAGCCTCGATTTGTTTCATTTTCTCCTGCCATTTTTAGATAAATCGAAAAAAGATTAGTAATATGAAATGTATACTGATTTTCTATCCACAAATTACTTGACATACGTACATAGTTAGTCTGGCATTCTGGAGCAATCCATTGATCCTTCTCACCATTATAGTCAGTGGATTTATAGAACTCCGTTAATTTTGGCAGTTCACCCCCATGTTTTACAACCTCGTTTGTTAGTTTCACATTCAAGAGGCTAATTTATCATTCCAATGAACTTATCAAACTTAAAAAGACAAACGAAAACGCACGTATTCATTTACTCTAACAGGTAGAGACTTCGACCCACATCTGTGCTTTGTTTTATTATTGGATCTGTTATTTGTATTTGCCAATGATCGAGCCTACAAGCAGTACCAACAACAAATGAAACAAAGAGAGGCCAACTCAATTACCTAATATTTGATTCAAGTATCAATGAGAAGTCTTTAACATATTTGCGTGCCCAAAAGATTGAATTAAGTCCCATATAAAACAGTAAAAGGTTTGGTTACCATCCACTTTTTGTCAGTCCATTTCTTCTCAATCAAACTAGACCACTGCTCCATGCTAAGTTCTTGTGATATCTCACCATCTCTATTGATAAGGCCAATAGGACGAGCTGTTTCTATAAATATTGCCAATCCTTGGCGACGTTCACCAAGATCTGCATTTCGTTCGGGTCGATTGTGCACTGTTTCAACTCCATCCAAATACATTGAGCAAAAAGTTATACACTCCTTGACAATTTAAGCCTCTACGATTGAACCTTCTGATCGAGCTCTATTAGAAACAAACCTCTTCAATTTCCCTAGAAACCTAGAAGCAAAACACGAGCTAGGAGTAAGATTAAATAAGTAACACAATTTCTTGTCCATTATCAATTAGCAATATAAAGTACCTTTCGACTAGATACATCCACCGATATTGCACTGGTCCTCCAAGAATAGCCTCACATGGCAAGTGAACGGCCAAGTGCACCATCACATCAAAGAAGGCCGGAGGAAATATCTTTTCTAGCTTGCATAGTATTTGCACTATACGTTCCTCCAATTTCTCTAGTTCACACCGCTTAAGTTTTTTGGAGCACAAGTCTTGAAAAAAGCTACCTAACTCAAAGAGTGTTGTTCTAATCTGTTTTGTCCACAAAACCCCGCATCCCAATTGGAAGAATTCGTTGTATGAGAACATGATAGTCATGGCTTTTCAAACCTGTTAATCTACCATTTCTCACATTCACTGACTTTGATATATTTGCTGCATAGCCATCCGGATACTTGACCGATTTCAAGAATTCAAAGAACCCTTCCTTTTGTTGAGGTGTCAATGAAAAACTAGCTCGAGGCTTGACATATGAACCATTAGGAAGTTCTTTCAACCACAACTCTTGTCGTATGTCCCTATCTTCCATGTCCTCCCGAGCCTTGTCTATATCCTTGTTCTTCCCTTCCAAGCCCAACATAGTACCACATATTGCTTCACTAAAAAAATTTATCACATGCATGGAATCAATGCAATGTCGAAGCTTCCGTTTCTTCCACTATGGCAGATCATACAAGAGGCTTACCTTTGTCCAATTCGGGTCATAGCGAGGCCTTTTTTTGTTGTTCGGATATTTTTCGAAAGAGATATCTGGTACACGGTTCAATTGTTGTAGTATCTTGTTCACCGGCAGCTCCAAAGATCGCTTTCGAGTTTCAGACATACCATTGTAGGCCCCCTTCTTTCGTCGTTCAGGATTGTCTTCTGGCAAATAGCATCGATGGTAAAGGTACGCAGTCTTACTTCTCAAAGATTCATAATAAGGTTCATCGTTGCAAGTGTAACAAGCATAATGACCCGTTGTTCTCCACCCAGATACGTCACCAAATGCAGGCCAATAATGTATTGTCCACATTAAAGTTGCACGCATCTGGAAAGTCTCGCCACTTGAGGCATCATATGTTAATGCCCCATTATTCCACAACTCCTTCAAATCGTCAACCAAAGGCTGCATGTAAACATCGATATTAATCCCTGGTTGCTTATCTCCGGGTATTAATAATGACAACTTGAGAAATGGCTCCTTCATAACCAACTATGGTGGTAAGTTATAGGGAATGAGAACAACGGGCCATATACTATAGGAGTTATCCATGTTTCCGAATGGATTGAACCCATCAACGGCTAGCCCTAACCTCGCATTGCGAGGCTCCAAGGCAAACTCAGGATGTTGTGCGTCGAATTCCTTCCACTCATCACAATCAACTGGATGCCTCGATTCCCCATCATCCACACGATTGTCCTTATGCCACCGCATATCCTTAGCTCTCTTCTTATTCATGTATAGATTTTTCAACCTCGGAGTCAAAGGGAGGTACCGCAAAACCTTACGAGGGATTTTTTTTGCCCCTCCCACGATTCATTTTGGACATTTATCCAACTTTGCATTCTCCTTCCAAAAAAGAACCCAATCATTTATACAAGCACCAATGAGCTCATATGACAAACCCAAGTCACGTAGTATTTTTCTAGTTTCATAGGTGGACTTGGGAACTAAGTTACCCTGTGGTAAAAGTCTTCTTAAGAAATGCAACCACATGTCAGCTGCTTTATTGGTCATGTGGTTTGTTACCTTCAAATTGAGCAACTCAATAACAAAACTCAATAAAGTAAAACTTGAGCAGTTTGGGTACACCTCACGCCTAGCATCATTTAATAGTTTGTCAAACCTTTTTACTTCCTCTCCCTGGTTTGTATTTGTCGAGTCCCCTCTTATTTGGTCTTCTACCAATGCATCGATACCCCCCCAATCTCTATCCTCATTGCCAACCATTTCATAGTGATGATGAACCTCATCTGACATACGAGGTTCTCCGTGGATATGCCAAATAGTGTAGCTTTGCATAATACCATATTGGAGCAAATGTACTTCAACATGGTTAGTCAATAGCCGACAATAGTTTACACACTTTGTACATGGGCACATAATATAGCCGTGTGGGTCTGCAACTTTCATAGCAAAATGAAGAAATGACATTACACCATCACGATACGGCTGACTCATTCTCCCATCAGCAGTCCTAGCTAATGCCATCCAGCTCTTGTCCATGTCTAATCACAGACATAATCTATTAATTATAGCTTACAAACGAAAAATTCAAGCTTACTATTCTTTAAAAGGAGCTGAATAAAAAAACATGATATCGCAGGATGTGTGAGTATCTAGAAATCTAGATGTAATTTTCAAGAATCTCAATGCTGCAAATAAAATCTCAACAAATTTGCCTCATATCCCACCCATCCATTTGTCTTAACCTAAATGTCGTTCTATCCATACATATAGATACGTGGGCATATAAAAAGTTTATAACATGAAATCGGGAGATAGAGGTAGAGAGAGCTCACTCGAAGTATCAAACTTGGTGTTGTGGGGGCGAAGGCATGGTAGTTGATGATGAAGCTTACAGATGTGTCCTAATACCTGTAAAAGAAAAGGAAAAAGAAAAACATTGAAAAAACTAAAGCCAAAAGGCTACAAGGAACTATGGGTAAATAAATCTAATGTTTCCTAAACTTCTAAAAGATGATCAAGAAACATTCGACAAAATATTACTACAATACAAACAGTGGTAGCAGCAGTGAACAAACAATGGCAGCAACACAAACAGTGGCAGCAACATTTTTGGTGTTGAAGTTGATCTCAGGCATCAGCACAAACAGTGGCAGTAACACAAACAGTGGCAGCAACATTGCAAAATCTGGACAGTGATAATACAACCACACATAGAGCAATTCTGGGGAACAAGCTAACAAACAGTGGCAGCAACAATACCCCAAGTGCATACAACGATTTGGCAATGACAATGAAAGAAAGTTATCCAAAAAAAATGACAATGAAAGAGCACAGCAACAATAGTACACTCCTCACTTAGAGTTTGCGTCTGAACCAACAAAAGGCCGCATTTTCACATGTAAATGTTTAATAATGAAATATAGCAGTCAAGGCAGCATAGAGAGAGAGAAAAATGGGCTTGAATGTTGACAAATTACTTGAAGTTGCAAAAATATGAATGCTTTAGTTGAGGGACATTAGGAGCTAGTAAAGGGAGTAACCATGGAAGTTTATTTAGTTAGGATTTTTCCAAATGGGTACAGCCCGTTATGAGGTTGCATCCAGCTTTTGCAGTAGTGTTGTGTAAGGTACATAAACACAAACATGCTAGCCTAAACCAAGTATTATTAATGGAGTCTAACAAACTAAAAGGTTACATAGACTCATAGAGTTTATGTATCAAACAAAAGAAATCGTTAAATTAGTACAAGAGGGAAGGTGATAGACCCATTTTTCAATTATTCTACTTTGAATTAATCTACCTAGATGAAAGATTCGATCCAGTAACAACCATACGAATACCAAATTTACTGATTTGTTATTGAAAAGGCACTTCAAATCGTCCCAAATTTTGACACGCCAAACACATTTCCCATGCGGTCTGATGCTACTGCTTTTATGCCCAATGGCTTATTAGCAAGGACTCTCAAATAACTTTCTACTTGAATAGAAAGGTGAGAGGTGAGAAAAATAAGGCTAATGATCTAATTGAAAACTTTAGCTATGGATTACATTTGTAAGACTGAATAGAGATATTTTTTCCAAATGAAAGTTATGGGCCGGGAAAAGTATAAAACTAATTACTCAAAAGCACATAATTATAGTGGTTTAAATCACAGACAGTGAGAAATTAATGCCATGAATCATAGTTGTCAAATCGTGAATCGAATCGAGAATCGAAAAGGCCCGGTTGCGAATCGTGAATCGCTCCGATTCGGTCATTTTTTCTAAAAATGCATAAAAAATGTAGATTTTAAGTTAGAATCAATAAAACTATCGTTTCATAACATAAATTGATGATCATGTGGTCTAAATAGGCAAGACACTTGCGTAGTTGCGTTTAGAGCAAGGGATGTGGGTTCGATTCCCTCCATGATCAATACTTTTTACATAAAATGGCAATAAACATTGACATAGCAAAAGAGAATTGTCATGTATGAAATTATATTCAACACAAGATCCATAAGTTTCAAGGTTTCATATACAAAATGGTGCCCAAAGTAATAATGATAGTACTAGGCTATTAGCAAGTAGCAACTAGCAAGTTGCATCAAAAAAGGTCTTCAAAGTTCAAACTTCTAAGTCTCAAAGCCAATTAAACTAGTATAAGCTCCAAAAATTAGTTTTTGATTAGTCATCTCTCAATCATCTTCAAGGTCAAGTTCCTCCACGTCGTCGTCGTCGTCATCATCTACCATAGTCTCTTCATCAAACTCTTCTTCCTCTTCTTCTTCTTCATCCTCCACATCTTCTTCCTCATTGAAACATTCCACAATGTCCGCATCTTTTCCTTTTTCCTTCTCTTTTAGTAAACCCAAAAAAAAAATCTTTAATTTCTTCGGGGACTTGAGAACACGGGACTACTTCTTTATGGGTTCCCGCCAAGTGATTTTTCATCCGATTTACCCCACCCCAATACACTTGACCACAGTAATTGCACATTAATTGCATTCGATTATCCTCGCTAACACGTGCACAATGTTGCCACGTGGGGTCTTCCACTTTACTCTTCTTTTTTCCCATTTTCACGGCAAACTAACAACAAAGCACAGAAAATGCAATAGTTTATTAGTTGGTACAGAAAATGCAGTAACTATTGGTTGGCTTACTGGTAAATGTATGGGTAATTGGGTAATAGGACTAGAATATTAGTTAGTGACTTAGACACTTAATGGATATATGTATATTATATTATATTGTGAGTGGGTCGGTGGGTGTGAGATCCATATATATTATATGCATGTATATTGCATCACAAAGCCACAGAAAAGTAGATAACAAACCAGAGAAGTCGGTCGGTGTGAGATATATATTATATGTATATATATTGCATCACAAAGCCAGAAAAAAATCGATAGCAAACCAGAGAAGTCGGTGGTTGAAGTCGACACTCAACAGCAACTTCGACAAAACCAGAGAAAAGTCGACAGTAGCGATCAGTTGCAGAGCTTCTGGAGGGTCGATCTTCAACAGTTCGAGAGTTTTTTCTTCACTTCGAGGGTCGATCTTCAACGAAATAAGTAGTTGTTGGTGGTGGAGCCCTTCTGGAGCCCTCCTCTCAATCGAAAAGTTGAAACCCCACACAGCACAGGTGTGTAAAACGTAATTTGTTTGGAGAACGACTTTTTTTTTTTTTGATTTACGAAAAAAGGTCTTTCCTGCAATGGACGTCATCGCATTCCTCGGCCTCTGGCCACCAGTTGCCAGCCAGATTTAACCACAACCCAAGGAAGGGACCTGCCAATCGATCTCTGTTTGTCGTCTCACAAAATGCCCCTTGTATTGCTTTAGAAATAACAAAAAAACCCCTAAATTTTAGTTTATTTCGTTTTTAGAGATTAATTGACCGAATCGTACCGAATCGTGCGATTCTTGCGATTCCCGAATCGAATCGTCGATTCTGTACACGATTCTACCCCAAATACGATTCTAGGTATCGTTTCGTATCGTTTGTATACCGAATCGTACGATTCGAATCGCGAATCGTACGATTTCGACAACTATGCCATGAATCCACTGACCGTACGGATTATAGTGGTGTAAATCCTATTCTGTTCAAATTAGTATCTACACTGTTTGTGTCTTCTTTGGATTTATGGATTTCTAGATGATTATAAAACAAACTCACTACCCATAACCACCAAATGGTTGTCAATTGATGGTAGTACTTATTTTAAAACCTAAGAGGTACATAAAAATTTTGAAATGGCAAGGCACTGAACGATCATTTACAGTGATACACAAATTCAATACCAAGAAGTGAGACAATGATAAACTACAATGGTATTATAACTGTAGTTAGACAACATGGGCCAATTGTTCTTTCTTAACAGAGCGACATCACTTTTTTTTTTATCACACTAGTGGTCCTCTCTTTGAAGATTCCTTAGCCACAGATTGTGAGAATGACACTATAACTAACAAACAAACAAACAATAACACAAATAAATATATATAATAGAATACACATTCCCAAAAGTAGTACGTAGCATTTTATAATCCTTGACAATGTGTTCTGGCCCCAGAATACGTTGTTTTGACGCAAATCGGACCACTTTTTTGGGGATTTAGGTTTTAAGTAAAAAATTGTTTCATCACTACCCAAATCGAGTAAGACTTTTGCTTCGCAATCAGTTTTACCACTCCCACGAGAATAACAAAGAGTTAAAAATACATATAGCATCATTCTGGTTCCAAACTTCCATATAAACCAAGAAGATAAAAAAAAAAAAAATCACTTTAGCTGAAGAAGACAGAGATAGAATAAGAGTGGGGTGAAGATAAACCTCGATTTCCAAGAACGTCCGGTGCGAGAAGCTCACGTTGCAGCCCACATTGTTGATTTCGGAACTTAGGGTTATGGCTACTCCAGTTGCTGTCTCGGTAAATAAAGAGAGGAGCAGAAGAGAAATTGTTGGAGAAGAAATGATCGGAGAGATTTTCTCAGCAAAGAGGGAGAGGTCGATCGATTTCTAAAGAGAGGACATTGTCGATTTCGGAACTTAATTGGGCACTCTTCTTGCCTTTTTTCTTTTTAGCTGATGTAAAACTCTCTCTCAAATGAATAAGTTGAAACCTTTTAATTTTGGGAAAATTTCAAAAAGACCCCTGAACTTTTTGACAATTAGCGATTTAACACCCGGACTTTAACCACTAACAAAACCACACCCGAACTTTATATTCCGTCAACAAAAAAGCCCCTGCCATCCAGTTCCGTCACGTTTTTAACTGAGGAGGCTTAACGGATGGACTTAACAACGGTTTTGTCCGTTAAGTGCCCAAAACGACGTCGTTTTGGGCATAACTCAAAAAAAAGAAAAAGTTCAGGGGCTTTTTTGTTGACGGGCACTTACAAGATTAAGATCCTATAATCTTAATGAAACCTTAAACGATTGGATCGGACACTTACATATATCCTATTGAGTTGAATTTTTCAGGGCTAACTCATAAAAGTATTTTCAAAATAATCAACGGTTTGGATCGTTCGTGTAGGATCCCAGAATGGTACACACACACACACACACATATATATAGGATATGTCTGTCTCAGACACCCCTCCCATTCTCTCTGTCTCAGACACCCCTCCCTTCACCCTGAAACTCCCGTCCCCATCTCAAAAAAGCCATCTCCGGCTGCGACCTCCACCCTCGCCCTTCTCTCCTCTCTTCCATTTCCTCTTCTTCTCCGCTCACTGCTTTGGTTCGAAAATCCCTACAAGGCTACAACCAATTGCCGCCACGCTGCCGCTCGGGCTCTGCAGTTCGTAGCAATGGAAGGGATGAAAAAAACAAAAGCATGGATATTGGAGAAAACGATCTGATCTGATTTTTATTTTCTGAAGAAAATCTTCATCTAATTCGACAATGGAGAAATTATATGTTTCGCATAAAAAAAAATTGGGAACCATGGGTTTCTTTAATTGCAGTACCTCAATAGAAGAGAAAGGGATTTGTTTGAATACTTGTATGGATACTGGACTATCAAATCATTTAAGGTGTTACAAATGTGGGTGATCCCTGCCGATCGAGAGAAAAACTATGGGTAATTTCCTGATTTGTTTTGGAAACTATGAGAAAAAAAATCTATTGTGGGTCATGACTTTTCCTGTTTATGGATTATTGATCAATCCTGGTTCTATTCGCCGGAGATGGGTCGCCGGACACGGAGGAGGCGGATATGGTGTTGCCGCCGTGCTGGGATTGGGGAGAGGAGAGAGAGATTTTGGGTGAGCAATCTTGTAAGTGCCCGTCAACAAAAAAACCCCTGAACTTTTTCTTTTTTTTTGAGTTATCCCCAAAACGACGTCGTTTTGGGCACTTAACGGACAAAACCGCTGTTAAGTCCATCCGTTAAGCCTCCTCAGTTAAAAACGTGACGGAATTGGACGGCAGGGGCTTTTTTGTTGACGGAATATAAAGTTCGGGTGTGGTTTTGTTAGTGGTTAAAGTTCGGGTGTTAAATCGCTAATTGTCAGAAAGTTCAGGGGTCTTTTTGAAATTTTCCCTTTAATTTTAGAGACGAAGTTTTTCCTCGCCCATTAGATTTGGTGTCCCGCCAACTCAGCAGATTTTTTTGGCGAACAGTCCAAGTTTCCCAGTTAAATTTAAGAGCTAACCCGACAAAATATTTCCTCGCCTTTGTATCCAAGTTTAATGGCGAGGAAAAAAATTTCCTTGCCTATAATAAAAATTTAGCAAGGAAATGTTTCCTCGCCTTTGTGCCCCAAAAAATTGGCGGCGCCAAATTTTTTCCCACGTGATAATTTTTTGCGAGGGAAAAAATCATTCCTCGCCATTAGGGGTCTTTTAGAGAGGAAAAAAGAAAATTCGCCATTGGGGGTTTTTAGCAAGGAAAAATAATTTCCTCGCCTATTTTGGTCACCTCATTGCAATTTTGCGACAAAATTATACTTTCCTCGCCATTGACTGGCTTTCGCGAGGAAATAAAATTTCCTCACTATTTTTCGTCGCGGTAGGTAGATTTTGTTGTAGTGCCGTCTGCATTGTTTCGCTTGATGTTTTAATGATTATGACCAATTTTTGGGCGTATCGGTTTTAGGGAAGCCCTTTATCGGGATGCGCAAATTAATGTAAGTAAGTTAGTTTTTTGTCTAATCACCCTTTAATCGAAATGCTATAGACTTCATTATTGCAAGTTGCGGTCTAATCCAACATATTTGAAATATTGAAAGTTCCGATCGTCGAAAAAAATGTCACACGGGCCTCGGGGTCCACTTTTAACACTTTATTCTATTCGTCTCGCGCAACTCGTTACACAGAATAATTTCCTAAATTTGAACAAATAGGAGGGTCATCCCTCCAAAAGGAGAACAGCCCCTCCAAAAATTCTCGGGAAATTCCCCCAAAATTTTTGGAACCCTAGGAGAACAATTTTGCCATATGATGAGAATTCAACTACAGCTCATGTCCTTCAAAACCCTCACTCTCACATCCTTCCTCCGGTGGATTTCCAGAAGAGGAAACCCAAGCAAGGTCTTCCCGAAGCTGTATAGACAATCCCAAAGGGAAGAGAGAGAGAGAGAGAGGAAAGGATGGAAGGAGGAGAAGGGAGAGAAGGGAGAGAAGGGGATTGGGAGTGCAGTGGATGCGGGAATAGAAACTACGCATTCAGGACATTCTGCAACCGATGTAAGCAGCCTCGCCCCCACCTCTAGCTTCACTATCAATCTGTCACACCCCAAAAAGGGAAATGCCCGGCCGTGAACCACAAGGCTAACACGTGGACACGAAGCCTAAAATAAAACAAGCCGCAGACCACTAAACGATCCTTTTATATTATTAACAATCAAAACAAATATCTCTCAACATAAGCATGGGAACACCATCCCATGAACCACTCAATAAAAATTATTAACCAGTGATAACAAAAATGCGATGTATCAAAAAGGTTTAATAAGTGCAGAAGCGGATAAAAAAATAATAATAAATCTTGAATGCAACATCCTAAGGAGGTCGACACAATAATCCCCAAGATGCCACCAGAGTCCTCATCTACCAGCTCGATTTTCCTGAAAATGATGGTGGATAAAATCCGTTAGCTCACAAGCTCAGTGTCTAACGCCCTGATTTTCAGAAGCATTAATTAAGACAACTAATTAGGATTAATTTAATAAAAAGAGTTTCCATCAGAGTACACGTTGGAAAACGTGAAGTGCAGCCCATTACAAAATACTTAGTACGGTTTAAGAAATTAATATTACAGATCCAACATTAAAAATAAAGGGGTGGGTTCTACAGATTAAGGTTTAACTCTGGATTCCACGGCTCCTCCTGAGCCTGGTCTGCCGAAAAACCCTCGGCTCTGAAATAACCGTCTCATTCGACACCAACAATACTTGTTTGATCACAGTCTGGCATAATACGTCCGAGTCGCGAAGCAACATCATAGTATTATACCAGGGTCACACGAAGTGTAACACCGTGAGCGATAAATCACTCAATAGCTACTCTAACCCTCCCAACCCTTGCTAAACATACAAGTACAACATATATGATTGAAAAGTAGTAATTAAAGGAATAAGTAGGAAATAAATTGTAAAGCATAAATTAAACATATAGCTGATTTCATTACTAGCCATTAACTTACATATTCATCTAAGTTCTCAACCTAGAGAACTTTCCTCCCGGTTAACCACTAAGGACTATGACCAAACTGTGATTTACTCCCCCTTTGCTTGTCCTTCACTCGGGGGCCCCGACGGAAGGTATAAGTTACGTACTTAATCCAGCCGTCAGCTGCCTTGCAAGGATGAATTTCCCAGGGACGAAACTGTACCACTGGGCTACGTATGGCAACTGCAAGGTCCTGTAGGTATATAGCCGAAACTGGTCTATCATACTTCCACCCTTATAACGCCTCAGAATTCAAATGAAGCAAATCACAAAGTGTCACATCCTAGGGTTTCGAAATCAAGGCAGACTGCCAAACAATCCTCCGAAACAAATCACTTGGCGGAACTGCCATTCAACAACAATCTCGGGGTAACTCCCCATCAATCAATTTCAATTCACTTTTCCATTAACCTCATCATCTATGTGATATCCGCGTAAGATCACCCAACCCGGGAACCTAGTTGTCCATTCTAACATTCAACACGTTTATGGAAAGTGCACTTAACAATAGAAGCAAAGCGATAACAATATCACAAGGGTCACAACCGAATATCTCGATTCACAAGTTCACGAAATTCAAGTAATCGAAAACCAGGGGTCTAAACGTAATAAATTCAAACTACAGGGGCCAAAACGTAATTTACTAAACTTTTGGGGTCAAAACGTAATTTAAAGAAAGTAAGGGTCACCAACGTCATTTTAAGTAAGTATAAGGGTAATCAAAGTAATTTCACGGTTCTAGGGTCCTTGGCGAAATCTTACTAACCTTGGGGCCTTTTGTAAATAAAACTTTATACAAGGGCAAAATTGAAATTTTTCCACCACGAAGGGTAAACACGTAAAATACTTTATTTTAGCTAGTTATGTCATAACTTGACTCAAAAAGAAATTCCTTTAATTTTAGTAAGTCCAAAACTTTTATAAGAGTAATAAATGTAATAAAGGGCAAAATGGCCATTTTACACTACGAAGGGTATTTTAGAAATTTTGATACGCTCATAAACTTCCACTGATGACATTTAATTGATAAAAAGTAGGAACATAAATATCTTTGTAGATTAAGTCACATACTTTATAAAACTACACTTTTAACCCTTAAGTTTAATACCAAGAACGAGAACAAGTTTAAACATAACATGAACACATTAAATCTCACATAAAAACTTGAATAAGTCCTAATCATGCTTGAGAAGTTAAACACATGAACCAAAATGAATCTAGGGCTTAATATGCATGAAAAACATGGTTTAGGGTCAAAACCGTCGAAACTAGGAACACAAGGGGCTAAATTGTAATTACAGAACTTAAGCCAAAACTGGAGGGAACATTCTGTACCCGTAGTCCGGACGGGGATGGGGTAGTCCGGACTATCGTCACAGAAAAACAGGGGCGGTTTATGTTTTGTTCGGGTTTCGTGAAACCCTTCACCTTGGGCCTTAACCCTTCGACTTCAAACTACCCCTAGGCTATTCTAACACATACAAATGCTTAGGAATGATTGGGTAAGAGTCTCTACCTTGTTTTGCAAAGGATTTCGATAAAACGAGTTTTGGCGAAAAACCGGCAGATGGAGCTTCTTGGGCCGGCTTGGCTTGCTTGGATGGTGAAATGTGGATGCCTAGGAGTGCAATGGATGAACTTGTGGAAAAAGATTGAATGTCGTTGGGTTTGGAGGTGGAAACCCAAGTTTTGGCCTTTTTCTCTCACTAGAATTTGATGGTGGAGTTGGGGGCTTTTTGCTCTAACACTTGGGAGTTTTTGGAGGAAGAAGAAGTGAATGGAAGTAGAATGGGAGAGTTGTGGGCGGATTTGATGATATAGGAGAGTGTAGTGATGGGTTTTGGTGGGATGTGGTGTGTAGAAATGGTGAAAGTACAAGGGGTGGTTTGGGAGGTGATGGGGGAGTGTGAGGGAGTGTGAAATCAGTCATGGGGAGAGTGAGGGGGCTGATTTTGTGGTGGAGTGTGGTGTTGGGTTGATTTGGAAGAAGTAGTGGGGTGGTTGATGGAGTGTGGAGTGAGTATGTATGTATAAAGTACATATATGCACACATGTGTGTGTTTGTGTACTAGTATTACTTGTGTATGTGTATGAATGTGTATAATTTACGTATGAAATGAATTTATAAAAATGTAATGCTCGCGATTAAAATGTAAACGTGCCTTAGGATCAAATTTGTAACAATTTGGAAGTATTAGGGTATAAACCGTCGTAATTGCAAATTAAGGGCCCTAAATGCAATTAGAAATTAAATAACGAAATTAAAGTAATTAAAACGAAGTTAAATAATCCGAAATTTTTTAAAAAATTTCGGATTATTACACAGTGAATGGCAAAACATGTGTAATAAATACAGTTCTAAAACAGGGATAAAAATATATATATTACTATGTAAACATAATTTGGCATACGAGGTGTACCACAAAACAACAATTTATATCAATAAATCTTTTTATCAATAACAAGTCTTTTTGGTGATCACAATACGATATCCAACAACAATGGGGAACCACAACCAATATCAAATAGTACCAAGTGTCAGTGAACAAAATTCTCAAAAATTAGATCCAATATCGAAACTTAGAGTCACCACGAGTAGGCAGCCCGTGGAACTTTTCCCTAAGAACGATCCGGCGAAAGTCAGCCGTTGAGCACTAGGGTCACCGGCCAGGACACGGTCTCTTCCCTAATGGCCAGAGTCACCCGCACTCAGAGGATTAATTTCCCTGGACTTTCAATAATAAATGTTCCCATCAATATCCACCAAGTTCTCACCAAAAGAATATTTTTTTCGCATGCCAAATAAAAGATCAAATATGAAAAATTCATGTTTTTAATAACCAAATGATAATTTCTCCAAAAGAATAATTCAAGGGACATGACGAGTTCGAAAAAACGTAACATGTTTAACCACTCACTTGGGTCCGAAAATAATGCAACTTGAACACGCACAATTAGACTAACCTGTACAAAAATAGAGGGTACGAAATAACTAACTATTCGAATACCAGGACATTGAACATATATATATAAAGCTAGAAATTTCATATAATACCCAACTATGCTTAATCCTAAATCACCACTCAACAGTAGCCCTATGAATATACAAAACCCAACTTCAATTTTTAACTCCAAGAATCTGTTTCTACGTGCCCCATTATTTACTCCAACTAAGTCCCTTCCAAACCACAATCGACACATGTATCATAGATTATTAATTTCCCATTGCTTAGTAACTCCTCAATTCCCTTACATGCAAATCAAAAATTCATACCCCAAATATTACCGTAGGTGACCAACACAAATTTAACCACTGCCGCTCTTTCTGATTCCACCGAACCTCAATTCTAACAATACTTGGCGCATATGCACACACGGCACCCTCTCATTCTCTGATCCACCAACTCAATCCATAACTTCAAACCCAAAAAGAAAATGTGTAAACCCAAAGATCTGTATCTATCTATCAAACTGTATTTCCGAAAATAATAGAAGCAATAAAATAACTAGATTAATATACTCACCACATGGGGCTATATTCTCCTGTCAAACTCTTTGGATGCTATATTCAAATTACTGTGTAACATCCGTTGCTCACAAGTTATTTCATACATTTGTTGTAGTGAGGTGTGTATCCAAATGAAGTCAATGAAATGGTCTTTGACTTTCACCAATGTTTATGAGTCATTCCGCCAAAAGGGCCTTGTGTCGAACATGGTAATTACTTTCCTCCTTGTCATCATTATGTTATATTCCTATATTACCAACCAAAAGTTATTGAATGTCTATGACTTCATCAATCATTCCATTATCCATGCAGGTTCTTGATTCAGTGAGGGATTGGCTCATGCTAAAGGAAATGGAGGAGGTAGAGAAAGGAAAGTCGCATCCCAGGCGTCACATTTTCCCATCGCATTTTGCGGTACGATCTCACTACCAATAGGTGCATTATATTTTTGTTTCCTCTCGCACTATGATGTGAACTTATAAAATTTTGCACTTCTTTTACAGAAGAATCTACTTGAACGTACTCGTAAAAACAAGAGGTTTCCCAATGTCTTGAGGGGTCAAGTTGATAGTAACAAAGTTGGGTACGACGTGGCCAAATGTGACCAGGTATGTTATTTTGCTCTTATATTGCTACATTCAATTGGTTTGGTTATGCAACTTATGCATCATCGGCTGATGTCATTTTTCTTGCAGCTTTTACTACCATTGCTTGTTGGAGCAGATCATGGTCATTGGTTTTGTATAGCCATATCTCTTGTCGATGTGCGTGTCGATGTGTTAGACTCATTGAAGCCAAATGACTTACACGATCGATTGTCCAAAGTGAAGACAATTGTAATATTCTCTTCATTTAATGTACAAAAAAAAATTATTTAAGTTTCCGATAACTACTTTTGTTACTAATTACATGTCTTTTTCATATGTCTTGTAGCGGCATAACCTGTTCGGACTATTGGCTGCTTGTGAAATAAAGCTCACCCATAGTTGTGATGAGTATGCAATTGAGTTTGTACCTGTTCCACAGCAAGGTAACTGGTGAGTATCCAAAACATGACGGAACATAAATATTTAACCATTGTTTGTCCCCAAAAGCACGTTTATGACTCATCATCTGCACCTATTTCTATCTTCAATTATATGTTTGCTTCCCCTTTTTGTAGCCAAGATTGTGGCATACATGTCATTAAATATATGGAGTTGTGGAAGGGTCGAAGCAGCTCTTCGCAGATGGATTGTCTTACTGTCCATAATGCTTGCAGCTGGATTTTGTACACCATCTTCACAGATGACAGAAACCAAAGACAAGATCCAGTAATGAAAGCAATCAACAGTCGATCATAACTTATAACTTGTACGTATGGTCTCTTTACTAAAACTTTTTCACCCCTTGTATTTTGCATGTGTTCTGTGCGAGGTAAAATTATAGTAAGTTTAGGAAATGTGTTTGGAATCATTTATTGTATACGAGAGTGACGCCTTTCTCTTCTCTCTCTTTGACTAACAACAATTAACTTGCTGCATGGGCATTTTAGGGCCTGCTTGAGGTATTTGACCATCATATATTTGTACCTGAATCCCATATTAAAGTAGCTGTTGTTGTACTAATAAAATGACCATGGAATTAGGAGATTTTATCGCGAATCTTGTAACAATCTTTGAGGTATTTCTGAATCCTGAGGTCTAAATGCAGTTGCATATGGGTATTGACATAGAGAATTGTGTCTTGTGTCTTATGAGATTGATTGGCTGGAAAAAACTGCACACATGGATTCAGTTTGATGTAGTCGAAATTCAATAACGAGCATGATGTTCTGATGTATTTTGCAGACAGTGATAAAATGTATTCCGAGATAAGGAAGGCCCGATTGAGTTTTCGTAAGTTTTTGTCTTTTGGTGGTATTTGGTTTCTTTGTTTTGTTTGGTCGGTTAGATTCTGAATCAACAACTTCATTGTTTTGTTTGGAATCTTGTGGTAGAGTAGATGGCTCTTCATTGGCATTAAGTTAATGGTCATGGTCAATCACATATTTCATACTTTTGGTTCTGTTCCTTCATGCTTTGTGCCTTAAATGTCTACTGCTTTGGGGTTGGGGGGTCTTTGTTTTGTATGGTGATGTCAATACTTCGGTAATATTGGTGGTGTAGATTTGGTCTTCTTTTTACAATTGTAACATTAGTTTTGGATAACACATACTTTGAAATTTATTTTCCATTTACCACAGGATTTACCGAGATTTACAAACCCTGCTGTGGTGAATGGGAACCCCTTATGAGAATGTTTTGGTGCAACCAGACAGCCCGCTATTTCCCTTCTATTATGGATATCCGAAGTTGTTTTGGGATATATCACTAGTTTGATGTTTAAAATTTTTGTAAACAACTGATAGGACCCCTTGAATCATTGTTAGAAGGATTAGTTTCAAGTGGAGTTAATTTGACGTTTCTTTTCCTTTTTAGCGCACGACACGTGGAGTCTCTCTTGACGCGAAAGAGAAAGGGATCCCAAAGACAAACTTAACTCCCAATAGCCTCTGCCACCGACCTTGAAAACATTGGATGCTCTTTGCAATCTAAATTCCTTGTTTTGTGTCTCCTTCATTTTTGCATTCTTTATGTGTAAAATTGCATGTCTTTTTTGTATTTCACACTAAATATTTGAAGTTACTGTCATGCAGATGGATGGTGCACCTTTTTGAATAGCTATGAAGGTGGGCATTTTGAAAAATGCAAGTTCCTGCAAGTACCTGTGTATAGCTGACCTTCTAATAATAGATAGCAAACACATAGGGAAGGCCTAATAGTTCGGTGTATTTTTTGATGGGGACATGAGTAATATATGTAACTATTGAAAAATGATATTCTCAATGTGGTCATTTGGACACATGAGATTCTCTGTCGAAACACTGTTGACTTGACCTCACACAACAATTGGTTGTTGGACCGACGTTCGTGCAGAGCCTTTATTATGCAGTGCAACTATATCTAATATAAAGTGCAGTGCACGTTTAGTCACAGTGCACAATTCATATCCCTTGTCCCAAAAAATGAAAATTAAGACTCTCTTAGGTATAGTAAATACAAAACTCATTTGGACAGTTATGAGATTCTCTGTCCACCCACTGTTGATTTGAATACACAACAATTGCTAGTTGGACTAAAGTCGGTGCAGTTTCATTGTCATACAGTGCAGGTACCTTTAAGATAAAGTGCCATTTACGTTCAAAGACAATGCACAATTCACAGTCCTTTTCCAAGGGCCATCTGTACACCTATGAGATTCTATCTCCAACTACTGTTAATTTCACCTCCCACTCCATTTGCTTGTTGGAGTAAAGTCAGTGCAATGCCATTAATGTAGAGTGCATTTCGAGTTTACATACAGTGCTGTGCACAGTAAGCCACGGTGCAAATCCCTCCACAATTCACGTTCATTATATAAGAAAAACAACCTCACGTCTTATATCTTAAGATGCCTTTGCCAACACAAGTTCATGCAAGTGTTCAACCAGGAGAGCCCTACGCATTTCATCATTTGCCTAGTGTTTCAAGTTGTCATATCATACACGTCGACTACAAAGTAGAAACATTTAATGTGACTGTGGGAATGGCATCACAATTGAACCCAGGTTCACATGAAGGGCATGAAGTGCGAGTCGACCCGTTGGGTACAAGGGAAGAACGAGAATCTGAAATTCAAAGGATTTTGTATTGGGATGATGATCATGTGTTGCCAGTTGCAAATGCGGCTGGGTATGAGATTGTTTTATATTGCTACGGTTTGTACGGAGAAATTGATTACGACATTCGTACATTGGTTGGCATGTTGAAGCAGATAAACTTCATCGTGGTTGTCGAGGCCCCGGATACCATCGACCGTCATCGAGAGTACTTAAGTTCATTGGGCTTCACAAGGTTTAACGAAGTTCAAGGCCACCCGAGCGGCAACGTATGGTTGATCGACCATGGCTTCTTGTACGATATAGAAATGATCACGAATGAGAATAATGATGTGAAACTGACAATAACCGAAAGAGATTTCGACATGAAGATCAACACGTTCTTTGACATGTTCTTTCCAAACGAGTAATAGTTTCAATTGCTAACAATATGCGCAGCAAAGGTGTAGTACTTGTACTGTTTATGTCGTAGTACATTGTTTTGCATGTTATAAAAAGAATGCAGAGGTCACTCCACTGACAATGGAGCGTGGAACGGATGGACTTGTATGCATGGTTCATGCCACCTAAAAACCGAAGGAAATCAGACATTAAAATTCTGGGAAGAACAGTCTGGTGCTTGTGGTTTCATACACAGTGCACGTCAAACTTATATAAAGAGCAGGTTTTTTGTTGCTCGGAGCAAGTTTTTCAGTGTCAGTGAGAGTACATTGTTTTGCATGTTATAAAAAGAGTGCAAAGGTCACTCCACAGACAATGGAACGAAGAACGGATGGACTTGTATGCATGGTTCAGGCCACCTAAAAACCGAAGGGAATAAGAAATTAAAATTCTGGGAAGAACAATCTGGTGCTTGTGGTTTCATACACAGTGCACGTCAAACTTATATAAAGAGCAGGTTTTTCTGTTGCTCGGAGCAAGTTGTTCAGTGTCAGTGAGAGTACATTGTTTTGCATGTTATAAAAAAAGTGCAAAGGTCACTCCACAGACAATGGAACGTGGAACGGATGGACTTGTATGCAAGGTTCATGCCATCTAAAAACCGAAGGAAATAAGAAATAAATTTTCTGGGAAGAACAGTCTGGTGCTTGTGGTTTCATACACAGTGCACGTCAAAGTTATATAAAGAGCAGGTTTTGTTGTTGCTCGGAGCAAGTCTTTCAGTGTCAGTGAGAGTACATTGTTTTGCATGTTATAAAATACAAGTTAAAATTCAGGGAAAAACAGCTTGGTGCTAGTATTCTCATACACAGTGCATGTAATTTTTATACAAAGAGCAATATATTGTGTTGCAAGGAGCAATAATTTCAGTCTCAGTCAGAAAAGGTTAGGGAAACATTATAGGATAACATGCCAAAAAATGGCTTACAATATATCCCAAATCCGAGTATAGATATTTGTAATTTCAAGAACGGTACAATAACCAAGTACGATACATAGATCGAAACCAACTTGAAATCTTCCTAAACATCCACATTAAATAAGGAGGCTACAAACATGTTCCTCAATAATATAAAACATGCACTTAAATGCTACTGGACATCGAACGGATGGACTTCTATGCATGGTTCATGCGATCTAAAAACCTAATGAAATAAGAAATAAAATTTATTGGAAGAACAGTCTGGTGCTTGTGGTTTCATACACAGTGCATGTGAAGTGTGTATAAAGAGCTAGTTATGGTGTAGCCAGGAGCAAGTTTTTCAGTGCAGTGGCAGTCCGTTGTTTTGCATGTTATAAAAAAAGTGCAAAGGTAACTCCACTGACAATGGAATGTCGAACGGATGGACTTCTATGCAAGGTTCATTGCCATCTAAGAACCTAAGAAATATAGCAGTTAAAATTTAGGGAAAAATAGTCTGGTGCTAGTACTCTTATACACAGTGCATATAGCTTTATACAAGGAGCAATGTATTGTGTCGTAAGGAGCAATGATTTTAGTCTCAGTAACATTACAAAATAGACTAAGGTGACTTCGTCGAGGCAATTGATTGTCCATGTATTCAGCTGTACAAAACAACCATTCCTACCTACAATTTAACCGTCACCAAACATGACCAGAAAATATTAGAGAAACGTTAGAGGATAACATGCCCAAATATTGCGTACAAGAAACCCAAAATCCGAGTACAAATATTTGTAAATTGAAGAACAGTACAATAACCAACTACGATACATAGATCGAATCGAAACCAACTAAAAAATGTTCGTCAACATCCACATTAATTAAGGAGGGTACTAACATGTTCCCCGATAATATAAACCATGCATTTAAGTACAATAAAACTTCCTATAAGAGAGCGAGAGAAAGAGAGAGATAGAGAGAGGCAGGCTCAACCTGCAACAATCGAAGTAGACTTCATCCTGGTATCGCTGACTTGCATGTGCTACGGTTGTGGCCCGGTTCACGACAACGGCTACAATTCACCGTGTCCCTCTCTTGTGTCTGCGACTCAATCCTTCTCTTCTTTGGTCGTCCGGAACCTCTTTTTGTTGAGGGGGATTTATTACCGGATCCGTGCATGTCACACCTTCATCGGTAATATAGCTGGACAGATTAGATGGATCAAATGAAGACAACAGAGGCATGTCATGCAACGGCACGAGGGACATGGAGTTTTCATAGATCAGAATTTGCGTACTCTTACTCATCATTGGGTCGACCATGTCGTAAATAGAAAAACCCGAGTTTTGGATTGCGCGACAAGCATGGACACAAGGGACCCCAGACATTTGCCAAGCAAGACATCTACACGTACGCTGGTCGAACTTGACTGCAAACTGTTTCTGATGAGTGTTTAGGACCGTGAACTCCGTCGGGGAGGTGGGGCGATGCATATACTTGCGTGCAACAAATTGGTGTTCCTTAATTTCCTTCTCAATTTGGGGACCAACGGGCAATTTCCACGAACAATGGCGGCGCGCTTACGAACTAACATGTCAGTCAATTTTGTCACATGTCCAGTCATAAATTGCATTATGTCCAAATCCCTCAAAGGTAATATCCAATTGTTGAAACATTCCGCGAGATTTGTGTACATCTTGTCCCACCTTTTGTAAGGAAAATATGCATTCGACCAATGGTTTGGATTGTTGTCTTCCACCCACTTTGCCAACTCCGGATCCATTCCATGCAATCTTCCCATATGAAAGTTGAATCTGTTTTCCGTTCTTGCGTATGCAATCTGATCAACAATCTTCAAAGCCGCCTTACGCCTTTCATTTTTAAACCCCTTCGAGCTAGCAAACCTACTAAAGTTTTCCTTCAAGTGTCGGAGACACCATGCATTACAATCTCCGCCAAAAACCTTAATGATACCATTAAGCAACGAGGTGTTCCGATCGGTCACCAACACAACACGACGTTCACCAATGACTTCCTTAAGGTTTTGCAAGAACCACAACCAATCGTCATCATTCTCACTCGAAACGATGGCATATGCTAGCGGGTACAATCCATCATCGGCATCGTGCGCACTAGCCGAGAGACAATGACCCCTATAGTATCCGTTCGAAAAACAAGCATCCAATTTAAGCACCGGCCTACAATACTTGAACCCAACTATGGAGCAACCATAAGATACAAAAAGTTGTTTGAACTTCCCTTCGTCCGACGTCCAAACTGCTCTTGTGCCTGGGATGGCATCCTCAAGCCGTCGACACATCCATGGGAGTAGGTGGAAACAAGACGAAGGAGGACCGGAGATACATTCCTTAGCCTATTCTTTTGCACTCCATCCTTGCTTGTAAGACATACGATACTGGAATGCATTCTCAAATTCATTGCAAATATCCCTCGGGATAAATGATGGCTTCTGCACTATCTTCTTTTTGAAAAACAACCCGACTTGTTTCGATGAAATGGTCACCTTGTAAGAACTTCCATCTGATGCATTGTGTATATGTTCATTCTTCATGCCAATCACACGTACTACGTCACCCCCACCGTCACACCTAGCCGTTAACTTCCAAGGACACCCCTCAACCTGACACACTACTCGGTAGTACGCTTTGCTATTATCCAAATACTTGAACGAGAACTTGTTGGAGGCAGCAAATATCATCAGTGCTTGCTTGAAAAGGTCAGGGCTATCAAACAACTGACCCTTCCCAGACAAGATCTCATTCGCATCTTCGGGCAAATAAGGTATCATTCCCATCTCCTTTGTACGACTGTTGGTCATCTCCGTAACGTTAGAAGCCACAACAGTGTTATCAGCCAATAACGATTCCCTACAATCAGTGGCGGATCCAAGAATTCTATCTAGGGGGGGTCACATTTCAAGCATAACTGGGGAAAAAAAAAATTCACAATCCATTCCAATAAAACGGGAAGAAAAATGTTTGAACATTCTTCATTAAGTACATAATAGTTCAAAGTTAAGATATTCTAAAAGATTTCAAACTTAAGGGCACAAAATTACAGATTCCTTCCTAAAACTTTCTACAATTGACCCCTACGGGTTTTCATCTTCTGAAAGTTTTGCATGATTTTATCGTTCTCAATGTCAGCAAACACATCTCTAATTCTATGTACACCACCAAACAATTGTTCAACCACATATCATTCAGGGGGTGTTCCACTAAGGTGGTTTTTTGAAAAAACTAGTTTTTCACGGTTTTTTATGTGATGTATTGTGAGAGAATGACCTGTCTCGATTTTTGAAAAAAATTGTTTTTTGTTAGTGGAACACCCCCTCATTCGGTTCCGCAGTCGATTCTTCACAATGGTCATCGCAGAAAATACTCTTTCAACAGTAGCAGTCGCAACCGGTAAGATCAATGCCAAAGTCAATAGCAAGTAAACTAAAGGATATAGTTTCTCTCTCGCGGTCTCTACCATTTTCTTAGAAAGACCACTAAGTCCATTCAAGCTCGAAAAAGTATCATTTGATTGCACGTCAAAAATATATGAATCAAGTTGATCATAAAGCACCATGAGCTCTACTAGAGAAAACTCTTTTGGATAAAACTCGGCAAGACGGATCAATTTCTTCGTCTGATCGCCTTTCCCTTTGTAATTGTAGGAAATGCTTTTGTGTGGGAGAAATGCCCCTTACTGATCCATTTGTTTTGTATACCAATAAGTGGTGGGCCACATGAAACTAACGGCCCATTAATTTGTTTGGGCCTTTAAAGGAACAAATCCATCAACAAGAGCTAATTGTACTCTGGGCTTTGACAAAATAATGGAGACCCTTTTGAACTTTTACAGATTTTTAACTCTCCAAAAAAAAAAAAAAAAATTTCTGGAATTTCAGGGGGGTCACGTGACCCCCCTGTGACCTTCATGAATCCGCCCCTGCCTACAATACAAAATCATCAAATATTCACTCATTAATGCAATAAATTGTACAAATAATTCATAGAATAACAAATTCACATACATTTACATAAAAGAGGAAAAAAACAGGGAACAACAGTCTGGTGCTGGTGGTGTTATACACAGTGCATGTAAACATTATGGAAAGAGCAGTGTATTTTTTTGGGAGGAGCAAGTTTTTCACTGTCAGTGACAGTACATTGTTTTGCATGTCATGAAAAAAGTGCAAAGGTCACTCCATTGGCAATTGAACATGGACTGGATGGACTTGTATGCATCCTTTATTTCGGTGTGAAAACCTAAGGAAAATAGAAGAGAAATATTCAGGGAAGAACATTCTGGTGCTGGTTATGTGATACACAGTGCATGTAAAAGTCATACAAAGAGCAAAGTATTTTGTTCCTAGGAGCATGTTTTTCAGTGTCAGTTAGTCAGTGTCAGTACATTGGTCTGCATGTTATAAAAAAATGCAAAGGTCACTCCACTGAGAATGGAACGTGGAACGGACAGACTTGTATGCATGGTTCATTGCCATCTAAAAACCTAACGAAATAAGATAAGAAATAAAAATTCAGGGAAGAATAGTCTAGTGCTGGTTGTGTGATACAGAGTGCATGTTAAAGTTACAGAAAGAACAAGGTATTTTATTCTTAAGAGCATGTTTTTCAGTGTCAGTGAGTCAGTGCCAGTACATTGGTCTGCATGTTATAAAAAGAGTGCAAAGGTCACTCCACTGAGAATGGAACGTGGAACGGACAGACTTGTATGCATGGTTCATTGCCATCTAAAAACCTAATGAAATAAGATAAGAAATAAAAATTCAGGGAAGAACAGTCTAGTGCTGGTTGTGTGATACAGAGTGCATGTTAAAGTTATAGAAAGAGCAAGGTATTGTATTCCTAAGAGCATGTTTTTCAGTGTCAGTGTCAGTACATTGGTCTGCATGTTACAAAAAGAGTGCAAAGGTCACTCCACTGACAATGGAACGTGGAACGGATGGACTTATATGCATGGTTCATTGCCATCTAGAAACCTAACAAAATAAGATAAGAAATAAAAATTCAGGGAAGAACAGTCTAGTGTTGGTTGTGTGATACAAAGTGTATGTCAACATTATACCAATAGCAAGTTATCTTTTGGCTAGGAGCAAGGTTTTCAGTGCCAGTGCCACTAAATTGTTTTGCAAGTTATGAATTACAAACCTAGTCGACGGATAAACCGGTGGCAAATCATCATTACTGCGTGGCGGCTTCTCTACAAACAAGTCAACTTCATCTTCATTACAGTGAAACATCATTGCGACCGTATCTTCGTCGTCCAACAACAAACACTTCGTCTTGTCCCTCTTCGTGTTATAGAAAAACTTTTTCTCCCCCACAGTTGTCTTAAGGGCAGCGCAAATCTTCTCAATCAACTCAAACAATTTTAATCCTTCTTTTACTAAAACCGCTTTAGAGAACCCACCATCGTAGGAGAATGTGCAATTGGAGTTTACCGTCCGTTTTCCGCCCCAATAGCAAAAACAAGGCAATGTTTTTTGCTGCACATTGGCCATACCTACACCGACCAATAAAAGGTTAGGTAACCACATAAATGACTATACAAGTCAAAACATTATTATTTGTAAAAAATAATACGACAACTTATTATTTCATGATGGAGTACAAGACAACGAATTACACTTGATTCACTGGAAGCATTCAGGTGCTAATTTTTTTGACATACAGTGCATCTAAACTTCATAGAAAGAGCAACATAGTATAACACAAGGAGCAAGGATTATAGTCACAGTGACAACAATAGACAGTTCAACTATTTTACCATGTCCAAGCACTATTGCCTTTAATTTACCATCCAGGTGAATACAAGAACCACCAAATGTTGGGAGGGAGTATCAAATAGCATAATACATAAAATATAGAGAGAGAGTAATTACAAACCGAGTACATGTCAAAATAGGAAATTACATGTCAAAATAGGAAATTAACATTGACAAGGCTATAATCCACAACATATATCCCACCCTCCACAAAATATATCCACCATCATTGTTTACAATTAACTTGGTTACTCAAAAGTTAGGTTAAGGGGCCAAGCATCTACTAGTCCTACGAACTTGGGATTTCAACAACATTGCTCAACGAGGCAGTGCCAAATGCAAATCTCTCCTCCTCAAGCCATATTTGAACTTTCCAACAACCATACAAGCCACAAGAAGTACCACCAAAGCAAGCAACAGTTTGACACAATTATTCATTCTTTCGTGGACTTGACTCCTTTTGCCAAAGCCTTCAGCCTTCTTCTCAAACTCCGTTAGTTTTTCTTCCAGCAACTTGGCCTTCTGCTTCCAATAATGACCACCTTCCCACGCTGGCATATGAGTTTGTCTATCCATTCGAAAAATTTGCATCGCTCTAGATCCTACAATAATATGACGAAATCATGCTAAGCGCTCTACTTATGTTATCAATTAACCTACATTAACAACTACCATATACACTTATCGGGTATCTAGCACAAGCAAAAAAATCTCCTACCGGGGTTTTCATCCGTTCCAGATACCTTGAAAGCAGCTTTTAGTTCACGACAATAGCGGTCGCGACAATAGCAATTGGGCCACTCCATCGACAACCCCACCCTTCTACCACCCGAACTTACTGAGCTTGAGGACATGTCCTTCATCAAAGTTTTATTGTTAGTAAACTTAAATACATCCATAATTATCCCATCTCCTCATATTCTATAGTTTGGGTATGTTGTTCGAATTTTATTTGCTTCTTATTTGTCTCAACATGAACAAACCCACAATGACAATATTTACACTAATAATGAAATTTTTTTTAGAGAGGAGACAAGCAAATTAGACTACTAAAAATTATAGAAAAAAACTTTTTTATATGAGGGAGGTAGTAAAAGACAGAGGCAAATTTGATTTCCTAGTGCTTGTATTCTAACAAATAGTGCAACTGAAATTCACAGATGGAGCAATGTCATATGATGCAAAGAGCAGAACTCTCTTTCACTGACAGAAAACATAAATAACTATAACATTAGCCAACCATATCATTCACATTACAGCCCCTAAACAACACTGTTGTGTTCTTCACAATAGCGTACCCAAAACTATAAAAAATTCATAAAAAAAACTTCATAATCACAAAGGGAAGAGAGAGAAAATATGTACATTAACCATTGGAGTAGTAATCTACTCACAGAGAGAGAGAGAGAGAGAGAGAGAGAGAGAGAGAGAGAGAGAGAGAGAGGATGTGAGTGAGAGAGAGAGAATGGACTGATAGCCATAGCCGTGAGAGAGAGAGAGAGGTATAAACTTACTATGTTGATGCTTGAACGTCAGAAGTGGATTGAGAGAGGAGAATGAAGCTTGAAGTCCACAGATCTAGGTTTTTCTCCTCTTCTCTGTCTCTCTTCCGTCGTCTGGTTTCTCCCCTCTCAAAGTTCTCTTCGACGTTCTCAAATCCCAGGAGGGAAATAGTTGGATGTGGGTAAAATATTGAAATATTAGGGTTCAAACCAATTGGAGGGTAGTTTGGTCATTTCGAGTTGCCCTTACCATGTATGTGGAAATACTTTTTTCCTTGCCATGTTTTGAGTCATTTTAGAAAACCTTACCATGATATTGGTATTATTTGTTTTAAAAACCGTTTATTGGTCATTTTCCCTTCTTTTTTATTCGGTCAATGTTCGACGTGCTCCAATGATCAAAGCATAGCAGAGGCAAAGAAGAAATTAAGGAGAAGGGATGGAGGAGAGCGGCGGCGATGGTGGAGGTGTTTCAATGGTGCTCTCACGTGACTTGACGGTGGTGGCAGTGCTCACAAGGGTTTCGATTGAGATTGGAGGAAAGAAGCAGAGAGGAGAGGGAAAAGGAAAAGACTTGGAGGTGGAGAAGAGAGTTGTAACAGAAAGCAGTGGCGATGGTGCTGATGGGAAAGGTGGTTTTATTTCAGTGGTGCTCCCTCATGTCTTGGAGGTGGTTGAAGTGCTCACAAGGCTTGTGATTGAGAGAGCTGCCGCCGCCGAGGGAAAAGGAAAAGACTTTGAGGAGGAGAACGGCGACGGAGGAGGAGTTTTAAGGGTGGTGCTTCTCCCTCACGAATTGGTGAGTGTTGAAGTGCTCACAAGGCTTCCGGTCAAATCTCTGATGCGATTCAAGAGCGTCTCAAAGCTCTGGCTTTCAACCATCTGCGATCCGTCATTTTCCAAGGCGCACCACCACCGTGCTGATTCCCGATCTGGCGTTACCCGCCTCTTCATTACATATCAAGATGCCGGCGCTGACTCCTCCTCCTCCTCACTACGCTGCTTCTTCTCAACCCTCCCTCGGCACGGTAAATCCGAATTTCTTCACCCCTTTACTCTGCCCGATCATTCCCTTCCTAATTGCGCTAAATATAATGGTGCCACCCAAGTCATCAACGGCCTCGTTTGTTTCTACGCCGGTAATCGCGTCTCCATCTGCAACATCTCTACCCGTGAAATTATGGACCTTCCTTCCTCAGATCTTCATGAAGATGCCACCAACTTCACCTATTATTTTGCTTTCGCTCCTATTTCTAAGGAATACAAGTTGGTTAAATTATGCTGCGTTCCTTCGTTTTTCAATCTCTCCAAAAGGAGTGATAGTTGTTCTAGAGAGTGCGAGATACTCGCTCTGGGCAGTGGCGTGCCTTCGTGGAGAAGGCTGACACGGATTCAATCTTCGCGAATTGACTTTTGGGACCTCAGCGGAGTTTCCGTTGATGGAGCTATTTGTTTCTGGCATGGCACCCAGGACGGATTTCTCATTTTCAATTGCGAAGATGAGAGCTTCCAAGAGATTGCCTGCCCGCCACTGCCCTACTCCATACTCTCGGGTATTTCGTTACTGCCTTTTAGAGGCCATTTCGCACTGGTATGTCGGCTAGTGGTCGATCAGAAATTACAGCTCTGGGTATTAGAGATGGAGAATCAAGGACAGTCATTATCGTATGAATGGATTCATCAGGTCATTGACATTCCGTGTGATTTCCCTGTCCGTGGATTTAATTATC
This sequence comes from Vaccinium myrtillus, assembly GCA_016920895.1. NCBI lineage: Eukaryota > Viridiplantae > Streptophyta > Magnoliopsida > Ericales > Ericaceae > Vaccinium > Vaccinium myrtillus. The sequence continues at coordinate 66,206 of JADGMU010000916.1, forward strand.
TTGGAAACCTCCCGACTGGTGAGATATTATTCACTGGTGTACAGATGAATAATTCAGCTATGAATATTTATTCATATGATCACACTAAAGGGAAGTTTGAAAAGTTTGAAGTTGGCATGTTCCCCTCGTCCAAAGCTTCAATTGGGAAGGTCCGTGTAAACTATTGTGAGGAAGATATCACACCATTGAACTGCAGCTTCCCTTTCAGGACGACTCTTCTGTCTGAACGACCTTGCTGAGTTCCCTTCTCATTTAATTTTGTTTCTTTTTACTCTGTTTGTGCCATTATGTTTGACGTTTCATATGTTGTTTCATATGACGTTTATTTAAGTTATTTTAAGTAGCTTACTTTTGTTGTGTGGATTATAATTTATGACGTTTTGCTTGGGTAATGGCCAGTGTATTGTGTAATGTACTTCTGTTCTACCCAGTCTTTTGTAATGATGTTTGATCTTTCTTGTCCAATTCTTTCTTTTAGCTACTTTATTTCTCTTAAAAAGTATTTAAACTGTTTTTTTCCAAAAACAAAAAAGGACTAGTAATAGCTAGTTCTAAATAAAATTACTCAAACAAGTGAGATGTGCTGACATCAATTAGGTATTTTTGTGATGGTAGAACAGATAGGTGATCATGATAGGATTCTGGCCCAAGAGGGGGAATATTAGGGAAAAAAACAGGACGCAATCATGGGTACTGGTGGTCTCGCCTGGGGTGATGAGTGGAGCAATTGGGGTCTCATGACGAGTGATGCACTGGTGGTGCAGGGTTTGGGCATGGTGAACCCCGTGAATGTGCACAATTTCTACGCCAGGTTGGATTGCTACTTGGCCTCTGGTGGCATAGAAGTGGATATTGGAGACCTGCTGGGGTAGGTTTTGGGTGGTTGGTTGATCTCACCAAGCAGCACCGTCAGGCCCTTTATGCATCTGTTGCTAGAAACGTTCCAGGCAATTGGTAATGAGCCATGGTACTTATGCAATTTGCTGATAGATTTCCAACTTCCAATTATCTCTTTATTTGTATATCTCTAGTTGTAAATGGCATATTAAACTTTTTTAGAAGCAATAAGTTAGAGTTTTCCTAACATAGGATCAACTCTAGGAACGAACTTTCATGTGCATAAATGTTTACTTCAGGAATGCAAGGCTCTCTTGCTGAGAGCTGTGCATTGGATAGGGGACCTCTTCATCTAATTGGCATGAGTACGTGGGGCAATTACACTGTCTTCATCCAGTGTCCTAAATGGGCTTTACCATTGGCCTCTGTCACATTTCCTTCTTGCCTTCTTTCGGGCCTGTAACATCAAGTTGGAATGGGTCGTCAATACAGCCATTGTGCACCTCGCCTCCACTCAGGGGCAATTTTCTCGAATGTATCCTGTCCGTATGGTGTTTTGCTGTAAAGCCGGTATTCTCCACAATAGGTATGAACTTTATTATTGTTTTCGTCGTCAATCGTGGCAAATAAAAACTTTTGTTTTGTGTTTGTGTCCCTGCTTCAAACTTAAAATCGGGAGCCTGTTAGTATTCTTCCACGGTCAACTTTTGCATATATTTTTGTAGACTTAGTTATTCTGATCTTTTGTGGTCTACTTAATGCTGCTATTGAACAGCTCGAAGTAACAAAGGGCAATGATGGGAATGGGAGCATCAGACGATTTCTACCCTCTTGATTCGGTATCACACACAATTCCTAGGGCTATAGGTTCAATATAATAGCGTCATCCTCGGAGAATTGATGCAGCCTGTTTGGGACATGATCCTCTCTTTGCATCCAGCGGCTTGGAATCATGCATTAGCCGAGGCCATCAGGAATGGACCTGTTTACATTAGGTAGCAAATCTGAACCGTACATCATTTAACCTGCAGTCCTATCTGTATTTTGCTGATGCTTTTGGTAGATTGCAATCCCAGTCTGAGAAATTACATTTGTTAATTTTTTATCTACTATGGCATTCAATTCGTATTCTAGAGATTGGGTTTTATGCTTTCAAACCTTTTCTGATTTCTGTTTGTTGCCAAGGGATAATGCATTTGGAGTCCTTTTGTAACAGCGATGCACCTGGGAAGCACAAATTTGTCTCCTGAAAAAGTTCGTCTGGCCTGATGGGTCGATCCCCAGCCTTGTTGCGCGGCCGGCCCACTAAAGATTGTCAGTTTGCTGACCCGGTCTGTGATGACATTAGGTGAGAAATTTCACACCCAGTTCCCACTAAAGATTCATCCTTGATATCTTCCTACTATAGTGGAGATATCCACTCATATGGCTGCAATTGGACATAGTAATATCACTGCCGTGCCTAAACCTAGAATGTAAATAGAGGCATTTTTTCATGCATGATATTTCTTTGTAGGTCCAAGCTTAAAATTTGACTACGACGTACCATTCCACATTGCTTTTTGTGTACGTGGAAGACCATTAGTTATGATATCTATCCATAGTGGAAGGGTTGCTTTTGGGATATTTGACCAAGACCATGAGTCAGCTAAACAAGGTCCTAACCAGTGGGTACCCTCTCATTGGGTTGAACCATGGAGGGGGATTACTCGCGTAGGACACATGGTGTGTCATCCTTGGTCGATCTGCAGTAAGCTTAGAAGCAGCATCCTCTTATCGGGGTCGCCAATGCACCGTAGAACTTGCTCCAACGCTCCTAAGTCAGAATCTCCTAGGAACCTTGCTCCCATCGAGGAGAAAAGAAGCCGCTCCCAACTACGATAGAGCCTCTGAAGCATATAAATCTCAAAAGAAATGGAAGAAAAGCTACCACGAAAGAGAAAATATGTAATAATGATAAGATACTAACTCAAACTTGCTCATGTTCTAAGTTGCAACTTGCAAGATAATATTTCTTATTTTCCTTGTATCCACACATTAAATTTGTATTTGTAGTTGACCGTAATTATGAACCCCAATAAAATATGATTTTTATGGTATCTGTATTTTTGTTTACATTTACAGATACTAGTATATATGCTCCCAACTTGAGATTCTTCTATCCTCCCGCTCCCGTGTACGCGCTTGCGCTTCCGCTTTGTGCAACTCAGGTCTTAAGTATACCTGCCTACCAGTTAGTCCCAATAATTAGACCTTGACGGTCGTATCATGGGAGAACAGTGGTAGTTGTGATGTGTTGTTGTCGTGATATGAGCCTGCTTTTTTGGGGCAAGTTAAGCGTGACAAACCCAAATGACTGCTCTTTAGATTGCCGCTGAAGTAGGCTTTAATCTAGAACTGTATGTACCTTGTGTTCATGTTTCCTGGTGTCAACGGTTATGCTTCCCTCACGTTGTCCATCAGTTTCTAACAAAATCAATCTTGATAGAGAATTGGGAAAAATTGAACTTTATCATTCTTCCTCAATGAAACCAACATTTTGTGGATATAATAACCAGTTCACTCAAAAGATTATATCTAGTGTCAATGGGTGACATTTGTTGAAATGGCGGAGTATTGGGGGTGTTAAGGTTCCTAGTGATCCCTCATGGTCATGGGTATGCAGGAAGCTCCTTGAGAACGTTAGTCCATAACTTGATTAGATGTGTCATGGTTGATGGGATCAAGCTTCTAAAAGTGGCTAGGCGCTAGTCGGGCGGCTGGGCACTGCCTTGAGCCTAGGCCGGTTAATCGGTGCCTAGACATTAGGCGGATTTCTCATATTTTAGTTTTGTTTAAATATCCTCATACGGTCATACCCTGTGCAATTCCACAGAGAGAGAGAGAGAGAGAGAGAGAGAGTGTCGAAGGTTTTTCTCATTACTGTTAAAGGTGCTATACAACGTTATGTATATATGAGAAGAAAACAACAAGGACTAAACTACCCCTAAGTAATATAAACATCACAAATAGACCCTCAAAATATAACTTAATTTAACACTGCCCCTCAAGTTGGTGCAAAGATATCTATCAAGCCCAACTTGAACACAATGGGATGAAAACTTTTGCTACTAAGACCCTTTGTAAATACGTCAGCTAATTGGTCTTCGGATCTGACAAAAGGCATGCATATCAAACCGTTGCTCAACTTCTCCTTGATGAAATGCCTGTCAATTTCTATATGCTTTGTTCGATCATGTTGAACAGGGTTATGAGCAATGTTTATGGCAGCTTTGTTATCACAGTAGAGCTTTATAGGACCACAATCATGGAATCCCAAATCACGCAATAAGGTTTGGAGCCATAAAAGCTTGCAAACACCATGAGCCATAGCTCTGTACTCGGCTTCTGCACTGGATCTAGCTACCACGGACTGCTTCTTACTCCTCCATGTAATCAAATTCCCTCCAAGGAAGGTGCAATAGCTAGAAGTAGATCGCCTATCATCAATAGAACCCGCCCAGTCTGCATCAGTGAAAGCTTCCAATCTCAAGTGCCCATGATTAGAGAACAAAATTCCTCAAGATACGATAAACTGTATCAAGATGACTAGTACGAGGTTCATGCATGAACTGGCTCACAACCCCCACAACATAGGAAATATCTAGTCTAGTGTGAGATAAGTATATCAGGCGACCCGCAAGTCTCTGATATCTCTCCTTTTTTGTTAGCTCCCCCACATTGCTACCAAGATGATGGTTGGCCAATGGGAGAATCGGCTGGCTTACATCCTAACATACCAGTTTCTTCCAAGAGATCAATGATGTACTTCCTTTGAGAGAGAAAAATTCCTTTGTCAGATCTAGCCACCTCCATTCCAAGAAAGTACTTCATAGACCCCAAATCCTTAATCTCAAACTCTTGAGCAAGAAGAGCTTTAAGGCTAACAATCTCATTCACATCATCACCTGTCATGATTATGTCATCCACATAAACAATAAGAATGACAATCTTACCATTACTTCTCTTGATGAACATAGTATGGTCAGCATGACTCTGCTTGTATCCAAATCTCAACATGGCTTTGAGAAACCTGTCAAACCATGCTCTAGGAGATTGCTTCAAGCCATAGAGTGCCTTCTTCAATCTACACACCTTTCCCTCGGTCTGAGATGAAGAAAAACCCGGTGGAATAGCCATGTACACCTCCTCCTCTAATTCGCCATGGAGGAATGCATTCTTCACATCAAACTGGTGAAGAGGCGAATTTAAATTGGCAGCACAAGAGAGGAGAACTCGCACAGAGTTCATCTTCGCTACAGGGGCAAACGTCTCCTCGTAGTCAATACCATAGGTTTGTGTGAAGCCCTTGGCAACAAGTCTTGTCTTGTATCTCTCAACTGTCCCATCAGCTTTGTGTTTCACAGTGAACACCCATTTGCACCCCACAGGTTTCTTCCCTCTTGGAAGAGATACTAGCTCCCAAGTGCCATTCTTTTTTAAAGCCGTCATCTCCTCTACCATAGCTCCTTTCCACTTAGGTATCATGAATGCATCCTGCCAATTCTGTGGAATAGATATAGAAGAAAGAGACGAAACAAAAGCATGATGCGAAGGAGATAAACGGTCATAAGAAACAAACTGGGAGACAGGATGTTGGGTACACATTCTGACTCCCTTTCTAAGAGCAATAGGAGCATCAAGATCATCAACAACAGTAGGAAGAGAATCATTACCAGATGAGTCAGCTGAAGAGTCAGAAACTGGAGTAGGTGATGGAGATTGGCAAAGTGGCATTGCACATGTAGACTTGTCTTTATTCCTTCGAGAGAAAGTCTGCAGATTTGGCCTATCCAGTCTTCCACCAACATCATGTTCCACTCTTTCTGCGGGTAAAGGTTCTTGCACTGATTTCTCTCTCCCCCTCACTATGACAAGGTAAAGGGTAAGACCACGACTCAGGAGTATAATATGTCAACATCTCTTCCTTCCTCATCTCTTCTTGTTTATCATTCTCCCCCTGAAGAGATGAAATGGTCAAAGGGTAAAAGGATTCTGTTTCCCAAAAGGTGACATCCATGAAGACATACGTTTTGCGAGAGTGCGGGTCGTAGCATTTATAACCCTTCTGAGTGGGAGAATAGCCAAGGAAAATACACTTGCGGGCTTTGGGATCCAGCTTACCACCTGGGTGCTTAGGAGCATGGACAAAACACACACAACCAAAGACTTTGGGTGGAAGAGATGAGACCCGAGAACAACCTAAGAGAAACTTAATCGGAGTTTGGAACTGAAGAACACTAGATGGCATGCGATTGATAAGAAAAGCTGCAGTAAGGACAGCTTCGCCCCAAAACTGTTTAGGGACATTCATGGTGAACAATAGAGAGCGGGCTACCTCAGCAAGATGGCGATTCTTGTGTTCGGCAACTCCATTTTGTTGTGGAGTGCCAACACAAGAAGTCTGAAAAAGAATACCAGAGTCATTAAGATATGCTCGAAAAGTCCCATCTATATACTCAGTCCCATTATCACTACGAAGCACTTTAACGTTAGCATCAAATTGAGTACGCACCATTTGGTGAAAAGATTTAAAGCACGAAAAAATCTCATTTTTTGCCTTTAGTAAATACACCCAGGTGACAAGAGAATAACAGTCAATAAAGGTGACAAACCAGCGATAACCAGACCGAGATGTTACAGGAGAAGGACCCCAAACATCATAATGAATAACCATAAATGGCGAATCACTTCTTTGATTGACCGGAGCATAGAATGAACGCTTATGTTTCGCAAGCTCACAAGCTTCACAAAGGAACTGACTCCGAGAACATTGCTTAGCCAAACTAGGGAACAGTTTCTCTAGAATTCCAAATGATGGATGACCCAATCTACGATGCCACTGATGTAACAAGGGAAGAGCTGAACCCGTATCTGCTGCAAGAGCTTGACCACATGACAAAGGTGGACAAATTGGATTAGGTGCAGACTCCAAAAAATAAAGGCCCCCATGAGCTTTAACACTGCCAATCATCTATCTGTATCCAGTTCCTGAAAGACACAATGTGTAGGAAAAAATGTTATGGAGCAATTTAAGGATTGGGTAAGACTACTAACAGATAAAAGGTTAGTAGAAAGATTTGGAACATGAAGAACGGAAGAAAGAGAAATGGTGGGAGAACAACGAATAGAACCTTTCTCCGAAATAGCAGATAAGGAACCATCCGCTACTCTAACCTTATCCTTACCAGAACAAGTAGAGTAGGAATCAAAAAAGGACGAACAACTTGTCATATGATCCGTAGCACCAGAATCTATGATCCACGGAAGAGCGTTAAGGGTAGTAGAAGCATTAACATGTATCTCTTTGTGAGCAAAGAAGCCAGAGGCAATGGAAGTGGAAGTAGAAGCAGTGGTAGATGAGGCATCAAGCCTAGCCAATAGGCGCCTGAGAGTTTGTAACTCCCCTTGAGAAAAAACATCAACTTGGGCTGTTTTGAACGCCTCCATCATATCTCTAGACAAACAATAGTAACAAACTGCTAAAAAACTCAATAAGAGAACGTAACAGCCAGATGACAGTCCCAAAAGAGAACGCAGAATAAATCCAAATACTGTTTGAACAGTAGGCAGCCCCCAATAGTAGCAAACAAAGCCAAAAAGAGCAAAAACTTTTCTCTAACAGTTCCAATCTGTCCCGAAATAGCCCAGAAGTTTCTGAGTAGCAATGAATTGCTAAAAACTTCAGAAAAAATGGCGTAACAGGCAGATAACAGCCATAAATTTCAGAATTTCAAGTGATTGTGCTCACCCAATCAATTCTGAAGTCAAATAACGGATACCCAGTCAGATCCAAAGAAACCCAGTTGAGTTCAAGTGTAAATAGAGTCAACCCAGACAACCATAAGACCAAAACCGAGTGATGTACAATCCAATAGAGTCCAAATCACGACTACAAACAACAAAACCGAGATTACCAGTCAATATAAGGCAAAACCGAGATCACCCAGGTACTGTAGAGAGCCGTACGATGCTCTGTGGTGGTCGCCGAAGGTTGTTGGTGGTCGCCGGAGGCTCACCGGTGGTCGACGATCACCGTACGGTGGTCGGTGATGGTGGTCGAACAAACCCAGTTCGAAGAAACAGTCGATCTTCACACCAAGGACCCAGTCGACTCAGTTTACCACATTCATCTTCAGAGAAATGACACACAACAGTCTCTATACTCGATCAACTAGAAGAAACACCACCGATTGAAGAATCGTAGCTCTGATACCATGTGCAATTCCAGAGAGAGAGAGAGAGAGAAAGTGTCGAAGGTTTTTCTCATTACTGTTAAAGGTGCTATACAACGTTATGTATATATGAGAAGAAAACAACAAGGACTAAACTACCCCTAAGTAATATAAACATCACAAATAGACCCTCAAAATATAACTTAATTTAACATACCCCTCCCCAAGTTTTGAGAGCAATTACAACAAAATAAGTAGAATAAAACATTAAATAACTTGGAAGCTAAATAATGATGCGAAGTTCTACGTTCAAATTTGTGCATAGACACCTAATCCGCTTACTGCCTAGCCGATTAATCGTCCGCCTAATCCCACCTACATGCCAAATGCCGCTTAATCCGCCTAGCCCTTCTAGCCAATTAATCCCGCCTAGCCAATTAATCCCGCCCAGCTGCCGATTAATCGGCCCGGCACGTAGATCACTGCCTAGACCCCTTGGCAAGGCGGCAGGGTACCGCCTAGCCCACCTTTTAGAACACTGGATGGGATGGATACATCTCTGTGGTATCGATAAATGGCATCTATGAAGCAAGGACGAGGATACGTACCACTGTTAGATAACACTGTCATACCATTGTCAGATACGTGTCGGGTACCCTCACTCTTGGACATGTGTCCGACCCTCGAATGAGATGTGTTCCATCTTTGCAAGGCTTTTCATGTGGACATTCCGGGGACACTATAGAGCACGCACAAAATACTTGTTTCACACATCGAGGGTTTGAAATGTAGTGGTAGGCTCTAATTAAGATTATAGAATTCTTCTTTGTGTGTGATAGAATCATAGATGATGGACACTAGGTTAGAATGACATGTCTGGATGGTGAGACTTTATGTGTGTAAGGATGGACACTAGGTTAGAACGAAAAATTTGAATGATTTAATTTCATAGGTGAATGGAGGCTTTCTGGTACTTTGTCGAATTTATTGCCTTGTTTATCAAATTTTTTGTTATTACATCCAGTGCATAATTAAAGTGAAGGCAAAGTCCACTTTCATCCCTAGGGTATAAGCTTAGTTTGGGAATCCCCTTCATGCTTCAACTTGACCACATAACCATTTTCGCTAAAAAGTGGATTATGGATTATTTGGATTTTTTTTTTGTTGTCTTTATTCAATTTTTTTCCGCATTGGTTAGTTTTGCTTCAAGTTTTTGTGGATTATTGATTTGTCTCGACAAGGGGAATCTAAAAAGTATAAAATTATGGTCAAAATTAATTTTTTTTTTAATAAAGCCAAAAATAATCAACTAATCCAAATATTTTGGGCTTTATTGAAAAAAAAAAAATTTCAATTTTGACTATAATTTTATACCTTTTAGATTCCTCTCATCGTGACGAATAAATAATCCACAAAAACTTGACGCAAAACTAAGAAATGTGAAAACAATTTGAATAAAGACAAAAAAATAATCCAAATAATCAGGATTAAACTTTCTAGCCAAAACAAGGCGGCTATTAAGGTATGCCAGCTGACACATGCATATACAACAAAGTGGCGGTCGCTGCTTCTCGTTACACGAGAAACAGCAGGCAACTGAAAATAAGAAAGAAGTGAATAAAAGAGTAAAAAGGAGGTATCCTTCACGGGTTATTGATAGAAACCCAACCTTGGATCCCTCAGTGGCTTGTATAAGCGTGGTCCTCGGAGCTTTTACGGATTAAAGTGACGAACCCTTGCTTGAACTTCAAAAACTGAGAATAGTTGGACACTCGGGATGTTGTGGCTACGAGAACCTAAGGAAGTAGATTTTTTGCTAACTTCGGATTAGGGTTTGAAGGCAGACGTGATTGCTGTAATTCCGGGGTTTCGGCGTGTATCGGGGGGAGTGTGTTGAAACCCTTAGAGGAGGGTCTATATATAGGGGTTGGGTTGAATCCTAAAAGGAAGCAACTTCGCCCTCAAGAAATCAAAAGCTGTGGCCAAATCATAAGTCAGGTCGAAGCATTGGGTGTTTAATGACTGAAAGGGCCAGCTAAGGCGGTTGGAGATAGATCCTCGACTTCTCAACGCTTCTGGAATGTTATGCAGATATAAGAACAACCGGCCGCTGGTAGGAGTAGTGGCCGATAGAAGAGAGTGGCGGCCAACAGAGGTTTTGTCGGACCAGTGATGGCTAGAGCATGGTGTGGTATAGGACCAGGAGCTGACTAGCGGCCGACGGATGGTGTGGCGGCCGACAGAGGACAACTAGCGGCTGACGCTACTTCTTAAAGGCAAATTATTCTATGTATGTTCACACTTTTGGGGTGACACTCTACCGTTCAAGGTTTTACGAAGTTCAAGCAAGAGGTCCTAAGGCTTAGAACCCAAGCATACAAAAATCGTTTCATCATCGGGATTTGCCCAAGGCGGGAGGCTTGAATATTTACAGAGTTAAAATTGGGGTGTCTACAACGTCCTCAGTTGTAAAAAGAAAAAAATGGAAAAAGCTAGGAAATTCTTGACTTATGCAGCAAGCGGTTGGCAAATAAGAGAAAACGTTCTTTCCACCGCCGGCGGAAACAAATGTTTCCTCCAAATCAATCACAGTGGTCCAGTGTAATAGTACACATTACACAATTACACAGACTGATTTTAACAGTGTAATAGTACACTTTCTTGGCAAATAAAAGGAGCTCCTCCTGAGGTTCCAAAGTTACTTTAAGGCCACCATAAAGGAAATAAAAGGAGCTCCTCCTAGGATTCCAAAGTTGGGTAAGTGCATGGCATTGTGCACGTCCATGGCTGCCAGTTTTTGAGATTTTGAAAAAGTGAAAGTGATGTTTTGTAACTTTCTCAAATTTTAACAATAGTTAAAGCTATTTACATTATTTGCAGGTGAAAGTGGGGCACCAAACATACACACTTGGTAGAGTGAATAGATAACAGAAACTAGAAGTGTTACCAAACCAGACCCAAGTGTGTTGGTGCATTGAAGTTGTGAGCATTGGACGGTTTGCATTTCATACACAATTGGTAGAGTGAGAGAAAAGGGCAAGAAGGTCATTCAATTTAGAAATGGGTAATCTGAAAAATACTTCGAAAAGTAAGGGAGGAAAGTAATTTTCAGATACCCGATGAAAGATTTCTACATCCATAAAAAACCCTCAGGGCAGGTTAGTGAATTCTATGCTGTTCTCCTTTTTATTATTGGTAAAATTATCTATTCTAACATTTTGTTAAAGCATCCAACTCAAAACCAATTGACATTGAGTGGAGAGGCCGCCCAGGCTCATATACCAGACTCAGAGGTTATAATTAACCAATGTGGGACAAACTCTAACACTCCCCCGCACGTGCGACCCCTGACCCACACGCGGAGAGTTAAACAACAGATCCGCAACATTGGGATCACAACGAAACAAGGTGCACTTATGGCACAAACAACGGGGTAATAACCAAGAGAGTCTTGTCCAAAATCCTCTGAAAGCCTAGCTCTGATACCATGTTAAAGCATCCAACTCAAAACCAATTGGCAATGAGTGGAGAGGCCGCCCAGGTTATAATTAACCAATGTGGGACAAACTCTAACACTATCTATCTAACGTCTAAAGAGAGGGAGCTTCAGTTTGGTGTCCCTATTTTTCTGAAGCCCTGTCATGTTTTTCCCTTCCCAAAACTGCCCTCTTAAAAAAAAAAAAACACAATATACAATGGTACAAAAAATAACCGTAGGGATATACAGGACATTTCAAAATAACTGCCAAAAAACAGTTAGCACTCCACAACGTTGCCCCCTACACGATAAACCCCCCACCTTCCTCCGTTCTTCTCCCCAAAGTCTGAAAATCCACCATTACAGAAACCCAAAAAAAAATCTTAACATGCCAACAATTGTTAATAGTTTCAACTTCTTTCCATGCTTCCAATTGTCATGCAAAAGGGGCCGTGAGATTGAACTACTTTTTGGGCTTCCACGGTTAGTTCTTCAGCCACATCTACAGGTCTAATTCAATTGTTTAGATTGTGTTTGTGTTTGTGGGCACCAAATTTCATTCCAATTTACTACATCTTTTTTCACAGTAATGTCTTCTGTGTTCACTTACTGCTCCCCACGCCCCCTCTCTCTCTCTCTCTCTCTCTCCACATACACACACATATATATAGTATGTATGTATATAAATCCTGTCTGCATATTTATTAAAATCTATATTTATGCGTTCATATATAATTTTTAGGGCTTTTGAGTTGATTCTATACTTATTTTTGCGATGTCAATTTGGAGCTTGTCACCTTGAATTGGAGGGTTTTGATTTTGATGTATGTGCAAAGAGATTATTAGGCATACAAAAACACAGGTGATTGTTGGTTCAAGAATCATCTTTAGATTGTTGATTCTATATATGATTGTGTTTATCTCGTCAAGGAATATTATGTTTTAGTACTTGATATCACAATCAACTGTCAAGTAAATTTCAGTTTGGGTGGACAGTATCTATTTTGTTTTCCACGTTTGGGTTTCTTATTTCATTCTTGTAGGAGCAGGACTATTTAATCGTGTGTGGTGGTTAGAGTTCTTACAATAGGTAAGGGAGTACTTACTAATTGCATGTTGAGGATTTAGTAATCGCAGATTTGAGGGCTTTATCATATGTGTTTTGTGTTTATCTACTATATTCAAGTTTAACTTTATCAATCGAGGCAGCAATGCTAAAATACAATTTTAAAGCACATCTTTTAGGAAGAATTGTGTCTAGAGCCGTTTGATGCACGTGTACTCATATACATTGCGGAGGCCTGTATGTCCATGCTTGTTGAGAGGTCAACTAATGCTATTATGCCTTGTAGTTATTACCCTTTGTTCTAGAACGTGTGCTACGATTTAATGGATAGAGTACGCACCAAATATTGTTTTATGATTGCCATGTGCTCACTGATTGTCACTTACGTTTCAAGCTTTGATCCCCTTTCCCATTGGTTATAGGAATCAAATCTGCTAACTCCACGTACTTGGTTCTTCAATGTAAGACCCGTTATAGTCTAGGCGCATCATGGATTCATGGTAGATAGCGAGCAATTTGTTGTTTCCTAATTGTAGGGCAGTTATCACATATATACAATTTACAGTAGTCATAAATGTCTAAAACTCGCATTGCTAAGCTCTTATATCTAATTCAAGTTATATGTTCATGAATAGTGTTGTAACACTTAATATCGTTTGTTGAACTTAATCTCTAAGGATACGATCCTACAAATAAAATGAGATGCAAATGAGAACGTGTTATGAAGGGTTTCTTGAAGTTATGAAGTACACACCACGATACAGTATCTGGTTGGTTTTAAGCTCAGCTGCTGTTTCTTTTGCAGGAAATTCCCACAGTGTTCATTTCTTTCAGGAATGAAGTATGGATTCTCTCTCTCTCTCTCTCTCTCTCTCTCTCTCTCTCTCTCTCTATAAAAAAATAAAAAATAAAAATATGGTTGTCATTAAGTACTACCATGGTCTGTGGTTATTGAAAGGTTAGGAGGGTAACTTATTATATGTCAGGCTGGTCCCAATGAGGCAGATTTGCAAGATCCAAGTTTTAATCGAAAGCAAAATTACTTTGGGGAGCTTAAAAATCACTCGTTCACAGGTCTCCTGCAATGGAAGTGAATTTAGTGTTGGATCACTAGCTGGACTTATTTACTTTGTCGTCATTCTGTTAATATTGAATAAGGGTGAGATATGTTGTTTGGTGAAAATTACTTGGATCATTCTGTTGTTTGGTAACTACATACCCCTTCCAACCTCGCCTTCAGTCACATTGTTACATTAACATAATCCTCCTTTACCCATTCAAATGAAATTCCTACCTCAAATTTACGCGAAAAAAGAAATGATAGCTATTTTGGGACAATCATTATTGGTGCGAGTTGAAATCCATACTGGGTTAGAATAGAATTGGTTGTAATTGAGAAAATGAGAAGCATCAATAACCTAGCTTTTTTGAATAAAGCTTGTCGGATTCTATAATTTGAAACACATGCCACTTGTCAGATCACATAATCCGAAATAAATGTCATATGTCAGATTCTAAAATATGATGTATTTATCAGTTCTCATATTGTAGAATCTGATAGGAATGTTTCACTGATACGCTACTGGTACAAAGGGTAATATGCCGTAATTAGTCTATGGCAAGAACTTAGATATACTTGTGATTTCTCTGTGGAGTAGTTTTAACTTCTATTATGAATTGTAGTTTCTCGAATTATGCACTTTGTGGACAGCAGTTGGGCTTCTGCTATTTGAATTGCATGTGTCCCCCACTATATCTTTTTTTTAAATTATAATTTGTTTTGTTTTTCTCGGCCGTGCAGAGATAGAGGACTTTCTTAGCTTGAAGAAGTCAGCTTTAGCCTTTAAGTTCCTGTACAGGATTCCAAAGCTTTAAAGTGCGCCTAGGTTTTTCAAAAACTTATGAATTGCTCTCCATTTCTCTTTTTTGCGAGGGGTTTTTCATTATTTTACCCCATCATATGCTTTTACATTTCAATCTATTTATTGAACTCCCTTTTCGTCATTGTGCCGATTGTTTCTGTACGAAAGAGTTACCCTGTATAATTCTTGAACCGCATGGAGACATAGGAGACAACAAACAAAATAGGCTCATCGGTTGAGTATTACTAAAGGGGAATGAATTACGAAGTTGTTCTCAAGCCGGATGCTTTCTCTTAGACAACTAAGTACGAGTTTTACCATGATCTTCTTAGGTGATTCCAAATAATCCATTATCTTTCATTGTTGTATTATAGACAATTGCACCTTTCTTTTCACTCTGTATGAAAATAAAGGAAAAGCGGAGAGAAGAGAGAATAATTAAGAAGGAAAGAATGAGAAAAATGTACGGTAAGTTGACTGTGCTCGATATTTTGTTGTCCTTTATTCCCTTCACTTTCTTTTCAAACAAAACAATGGAAGAGAAGCCTTTATTTTTGCACCAGGTGCTATCATGTTTCGTTTAGAAGACTACACATGACGTCACCCGCATGCTATACGTGGCTCATGATTCTTGGTGGTTGCTTGTTGTGCGGGGATAAAATCCACGCAGGTCTGGATCACGTGCTTCCCTGATGCAACCTTTAGTCTGCAAGACAGAGAATGGGTTAGAGCACCTTTGCCTCTCGTTGGCAAAGGCTCTCCGATGTTAGTTAGTATTTCGTACTTAAACTCTCAAATCACAATGCGTATGAAAGGGGTTTCACAGCGTACCTTTCTTCATGGGTCTGATGTTTGTACTTATAGTTGAAGATATCCCATGGATTTGGGCATCCCGTGCCCTTGTTTCCTAATCACATTATGGAACCTTTCCTAATAGGACTCTTCCTCAAAGCAGTACATCCCTAATCTCATTAGGAATGCTCATATCGATCCCTATATTCACGGGATTGCTCCTTATCTATAAAGGAACTGCTTAAGAACATTCTGGAATGTCTCACCGCCTTATTCGTAGCAGTGCCGTGCTTCCACGTAGCTCGGATTAACCCGTACATAGCTCAGCTCATCACGCCGAGCTGAAATATGTATTCCAGAATGTTGTTCAAGCTATATACGTAGCCTACCTAGCTCGGCCATATCAGGGGTATCCCTTTATGTCTACCCCCGAGCTAGTACATCCTGGTATATTAATTTACTCTATCATTCTGACCTTATTCATGGTTAGTACAGCTCGGCACAGGGCTAAGGCTCCCCTATGTGGTGCCGAGCTATTCACCCTCCCGTGGTGACTGCTTGAGTCACGTGCTATGCTCTTTGCTAGGGTAATCAGGTTTTACCCACTCCACTTGTTACTATTTTATTGGCCTTGATCTTATCATGGAACTACGCAAGTGCAATCTATTTATCAGCTTGCATTTTATTTTATTTGGTCTGCAATTTGCAAATTATCTTCTTAAAAGATTATGGGAAGTCCTTGGAAAGAGAATCGGACGTTATGGTATTCATAGGGGAGCACATTCATCTGCGGCATCACCTCTCTAAAATAAGCCATAGGTTCATGATGTATCTTCTTCTGGTGTTCCTAGTCGTCACAACAAGCCTTGTTGTGACGTTGTTACTCACTATAGGATAACATTTGGTAATGAACGAGTGGGTGGCGCGGCTTTTTACCTAGCTATGCTAATTTATATTCATTGCATGCCTGAATTTAGTTGATTTATTCTTTCAAAATGATTTAGTCTTATTTGCATTCGTTTCTGGTTTTCCAGGTCTCGTTGCTTGTTCAGGTTGCAGGAATAACTCTTTGCTTGAATGCTGCAGCCAAAATTTCCCATAGGGCTCAGGGGATTGCATCGCTAGCAAGATGGCATGCTACGGTGACATGCAGTTCTACTGTTGCATCTCAATTGAGAGTATCAAGGTGGGTAAAATAAACATGTTCTCAATGTAAGCGCGGGTATAAAACCTTGCATTCATCAAACCTATATTGATGCCACTAGGCACTACCTATAAGACATGCGCAAACCCAAACAAGGAGCACAGACTAGATATTGTTACACTTGTGTGAACTTAAGTGTGCCTATTCTTCCAATTCTAATTTGATTTATTTCCATTTCTACCTCCTATGCCACTAGTCAGGAAAAAATAAACTGACATGCATTAGGCCAGATTTACCATTTCCATGATCAGTGCATTCCATGATTTTCATTGCACTCTTATGTTCTCATTTTCTTCAGAAGCTTTTTATTTGTGTATTTGTGTGAAGCAATTCAGCGTCCTAATGCAACCCATGGGAAGTGTACTAATTGGTTTATTTGCAGGATGATAACGACGAGCTACGCCACTCTCCTGGAACTCCTGTTTTTACAGTACTAGAGTGCTGTTTAGGTAAGAGATCTCTGTCCCCGTGGAAATTTTATATTGACCCTTCTAGAGTCAAATTTGCTGAAATTCATCTCTATCTTATTTCTCTGCTTAATTGCTAGCAGGATTTTCCACTTTGTATCCTTTGACCTCTAGATATTTACCTGAGAGATTGATGGGAAGAATGAGACACTAAAATTTTTATAGCACTAGTTCATGGAAGATTACTCTGGTATGAATGGTTATTTAGGTGGAATTTTGTCCTCCTGCTCGAAGGGTTGGCCATTGAACCAAGAAACTTTGGAGCCATTACCTTTTTTTTATTGGAAAAATATTTAAAGTAACTTGTGAGCCATTACCTGGCACGTGGACATATGTTAGCTTGAGTCCTTTTTGGTTTCCTACATTATGTCCTTGTGCCGGTACCTTTGATGTTGGCACTATGAAATGAAAATAAACTTCATAATAGTTTTTGCAAAGCTGAGGCCAATCTTGGAAATACCTAAAATTACCTGTTTTAAAAGTTGTGGTGGTACTGGTTTATTGGCTATTGCTCATGACTGTCCTCATTTTGGTGATATCATTTGCATTTAATGTTGTACTTGTCACATTACAACTGATATGTTTCCTTGATAACATTTTGAATAATATCTATACAGAAGGGAACACATGGTGACCTGTGCATTGTACATATGTAGGTGCTCCAGGCTTTGCCCATGAAGTCACTGTCTTGTACAACTGTTGACAAACGATCTGCTCTATCCATGGAGGAATTCCTGTGTGACTATTTCTTGTCAGGTTCTCCTGTTGTAATCAGTGAATGTATGACTCATTGGCCGACTAGGACAAAGTGGAATGACATGGATTACCTCAAAAGGATTGTTGGTTATCGCACTGTTCCAGTTGAGGTGATTATTTTTCTACTTTTTGGTTGAGTTTAGGTCAATAGGAATGTCCTTTCTGCACTAAGTTGAGGCATACATTCTGCACTAATGCTTGCTTGTTTAATATGGTCTCACATTTTTAGATACTCTCCCTGCCCAAAATTTAGTCCATCTTTTCATTTTTGGATGTCCTTTAATACTTGTCCAATTTTACTAGTCAAGAAGGAAGCATTTGTACATCCTGTTCTATCCCCTTCTTCATTCCAAATGTAATCAAAAAATTCATTGTAGTTTAAAAAGTTTATTTTTGATCATGTCCTTTTGTTAGGAATCCCAAAGTGGGTCAAAAACTTTGTGACAGAGGGAGGGAATATTAGCCAGCTTGTTTGATAGGTATCCAAAATAGTGGACCGAAAAGGGCGGTATAAACAAGGGGACACATAGCTTGTGAATTCACGGTTTCGCGTGGATTTTGCAAAAGCCAGTCGTAAATTATGACCCGACTTTTACAGTTCTCTCTTGATTTGTTGAGACTCTTTATTTGTTGTTTCCACTTTTAAACATGGTTAATGAAGACACCAATCAATTGTGGAAGAGAACCTACTGCCGGTGAAGAAGAGCAGCAGCTAGGTGTTAACCGCTCTGCAGATCTTAAGTGCAAAAGTAAATCAGGTGATTTTTTTTTTCCTCTAGGAATTAGTAGAATGTTGCAACCTGGCTTCAACCACTTAGTGCTTCGGAAAATAGTTATAAGGACTTGTTTTGGACTTTACAGATATCTGGTGTGGCTGTGTCGAGGTTTTAGATCCCCCTAATCCCCTAAGCTCAAGAGATGGGGATATCTCTGTGAAATCAGATACAATTATGTTGATAAGTCATGGCAGTCCAACTAAATAAACCTCGTATAGAACTTTGCCTACGATGTTGTTGACAGGGGATGCACTTGTAATTAAGTGGATTTAGGGCAACAAAGAGATTTATCCCTTTTATCAAGGGAGATGTGAAATTCTTACTTTTTGTAAAGTATGGGCACATGTTCCAGACAGCATACCCTTAACCATGTCAATAGGGCCGAGTAACGTGGGGGAAATTATAGAGTACCTGTAACATTGGTAACAACTATGAATACATTCTACTCAGAAAAAGATGAGATCATCAAGCTATTGATAAGTACCAGTTAATTTCCCTTCAGGTAGCTGCTTGTACTTAGTTTTCCTGTGATATCATTTTCGTGTGAGTTAAATATCTTAGTTGTAATTTATCAGATGCTGGACCTCTTTGCTCAATTGTGTCGGGAAAGAAGATATCCATTTTTAAGGCTTGATGGAACAACATCAATCAGTAAAAGGCAAAAGCTGGTGAACAGTTTTAATGATTTATCCAAGGTATCTAACTTTTGGTCCATTATTTGATTATGCTGCTATTTTTTAGTTCACTTGGTAAATCAATTTCAATTGCCTCTGTCAGGATTAGTTTGTTTTTCTCTTGAGCAGCAAGCCTGGTGGTTGTGGCCTCAATTTGATAGGTGGGAATCGACTTGTCTTGTTCGATCCTGATTGGAATCCTACCAATGACAAACAAGTAATCACTTACCCCTCCTCATACAGTAAAGTGGAAGTAATCACTTACCCCTCCTCATCCCTATGCAGGCTGCTGCAAGAGTCTGAAGAGATGGCCAGAAAAAGAGAGTCTATATCTATAGATTTCTTAGTACCGGAACAATCGAAGAAAAGGTATAAACACAGCAGGGATTTTGTCAATATTATCAGTATCTTTTATTCTTCTTTGCATTTAATTATCAGTTTGAGGCTTTGAGCATAATTGAGCAATTTATCTTAGCTTTAAGAACTGCTCTGATCATGGGCATGTTTACCAACGTCAGGTGTCAAAAGAAGGGCTTCAAAAAGTTATTCAGCATGAACAAATAGCTACAAAAACGGCACAGGTACTTGTTCTAATGCCTCCTTGTTTGAAAACGCCTCAAAAAATGCATAATGTATGACACCAAGAGACAACTGCAGGGAGACTTTCTATCAGCAGAAGATCTACGAGATCTGTTCACATTTCTGAAATTTACTCATGAAACTTCATTCTGGATATTTCACTGCCGTAATACAACATATAGCATTGTGTTTATCACATAAGTTAGAGAAGTTTTGCCTCTTTGTTTCAGGTTGTTGGCAGAAAATATGTTAGGCTTTACCCTGCTACATTATCGGAAGAACTTTACCCCCACAACGAATCCATGCTAAAAAATTCTAGCCAGGTAGCTGCTCATGAAGCCTGCACTAGGTTCAAGCCACTTCTAGGAAGTTGCCATTAGTTGCTGAAAGGTTCTTGATAAGAGAGGAACTCCAATTCTATTGCAATTTATGCTTGTTTACTCTTATTACACTTCAGCGTACTAACTATGCTTATGCATCATCCTCTGCCTGATGCAGGAAAAGATGTCCACTTCACATTTGGAAGCGTTCAAGTAAACGGAGTCAATGATGCAGGAACAGGGATGGGCAGTCGGTGTATTTTTTAAGGTTAACATCCAAGTAATAACTTTAGTGCTTTATGTAGTTTTTCACCCGATTATTTTGGTATGCATGTTAGGTTGCTGCAGAGCATGTACAAGTATTGAATGCCGTGAGATCCAAGTTGCCGTTCTTGGTTACTATCTCAGACATGGAACTAATGCAAAACAAGTTTGTCATGCTACCTTGAGAGGATGCTTTGCTTGATGGATCGGCTGTGGCCTGATGGAGGATGCATCATGAGCTTTTGTATTGATTTTTCTTCTACTATTTGATGTAGATTCTTTGAATCATCCTAGCTTGGTGCCAGATGGGAGGGATGTTTATATATTTTTTTTGTTTGTTTATAATACCTGTTTATATGAGTCATTCTTAGGCAACAACAGCACACTTCCAAATTTACGCGAAAAAGAAATGGTAGCTATTTTGGGACAATCATTACTGGTGCGAGTTGAAACCTGGACTGGGTTAGAATATAACTGGTTGTAATTGAGAAAATGAGAGGCACCAATAACCTAGTTTTTTGTTGCATAATGCTTTTTGGATTCTATGATTTGAAATAAATATAACGCGATTCTAAAATACAATGTATTTATCTGTTCTCATGTTGTAGAATCCGATAGGCGTGTTTCACTGGTACAAAGGGTACTCGAGTTAGAGGAGCTGTTGCTTTGGCGTTGTACTGGTATGGTACTGGTACAACTGAAATCGAAGTGGCATTTCACAATGGTTTAGCTTGTCGGATCGTATAAGCCGAAAGGAATATAACTTGTCGGATTAAATAATCTAAAACGAATGTATTTTTTGGGTATTAAAATACGTTGTATTTATCAAGTTTCAGATTTTAGAATCCAATAATGGTGACTTCAAATTTATACCAATTTCTAGCGTTTGAATGCCGCATAGGGGACCTGCGGCATAGGGTTTTGCTTGCGTGGCATTCTACATTGTATTGTAGAATCCGACATATTACATTTATTTCAGATTATGTAATCCGACAAGTAGCATTTGTTTCAGATTAGAGAATCCGACAAGCTTTATGCAAGAAAGCTAAGTTATTGATGCTTCTCATTTTTTCTCAATTACAACCAGTTTTATTCTAACCCAGTCTGGATTTCAACTCGCACCAATAATGATTGTCCCAAAATAGCTATCATTTTTTTTTTCCACGTAAATTTGAAAGTGTGGCAGGATTGCCTAAGGATATGGGTCTAGCTCGAAGCATCGACTCTTTAGTGAGGTGAAAAAATTAAAGGCAACGTCGGTGTTTGGCCCGTTTTTCACTAACATAAAATGGCCTATAAACTAACATAAATGGTCTATAATCTGTCATCTTATCTATCTTCTACCTCTAAAAAAAAAATGCAATTGTATTTCCAACAAAAAATCATTAAACACAATTGGGAAAAAGATAAAATCATCCACTAAAGGGAAAAAAGATACTCTGTTATTGATAACTATAAAAGTAGAAACATTCTCTAATACATAACGTGCTCAACTCATCTTTCAGTCCCAAAAATATGAAATAGAAATAGATGACCGTGTTACGATTCACCCAATCTAGCTTCCTCAATCCAAAATGTTGGCATTGCTCAACATATAAGTTACCATATTCATCTAGTGGGGCATCATACTCATAGCTTGTTGCAGTCAAAGGGCCTCCAGCTTTTCGTCCAAAATTCGTGCCACCAAAATACTGCAAGAAGATACATGAACTAAATTATGGTGACAACATCTGAATCACACTACAATTGGAGTATCAAAAGGGTAAGTTTTGTGAGGCCCACCATGTAATAGTTCTAGAAAGTGCCTCTAGTTTCGAAAAAGCAAGCAACATCAAAAGCCAAGTCCTCAACAGGTTGGTAAGGAATGACATACCCAAATGCAAGGAACCTATACCATAATTTGTACAACTCATTGAATAATTCAACTTTTAAAAAATTATGTTGATCGGATACCAATGAATAACCGTTTGGATCACTTATATATTGAAAAAAATGGATGTTGTCCAGTGTGCCCCGAGAATTTTTAATATAAATGTAATCCGAACGTGTATTGATCGGTATCCAATCAACACAAGTTTTTGCATGGTTAAAATACTCGATGAGCTCTACAAAATGAAGGGCTCCGATAGTTTTTGAGCCCTAAAATTGAGAAATTGGACAGCCAAGTCCCTCCTTAAATTGGAAAGATCTAAACCTTAAAACCTTCACTTGGTTGATTCTGACTCTAGACCGTCAATAAACCTCTCTCAATACTAGATCACATTCGAATCTCAAATTTTCGAAGAGTATAATGCTGCATATGCCACATGAGGCATTGGCTTGAATGCCGCATTTCGAAACTGTGGCATTTTCGAAGAGTATAATGCCACATATGTCACATGCGGCATTAGTTGAATGCCGCATTTCGAAACTGCGGCATTTGCTTAGGTGGACAGATTTGCCACATGCGGCATTGGGTTGCATAAAGCTTTTTGGATTCTATGATCTGAAATAAATATAACGGCATTGGGTTGCATAAAGCTTTTTGGATTCTATGATCTGAAATAAATATAACACGTCAGATTCTAAAATACGATGTATTTATCAGTTCTCATGTTGTAGAATCCAATAGGCTTGTATCACCGGTACGCTACTGGTACAAAGGGCACTCAAGAGTTAGAGGAGCTGCTGCTTTGGCGTTGTATTTGTATGTACTGGTACAACTGGAATCGAAGTGGCATTTCACAATGGTTGAGCTTGTCAGATTGTATAAGCCGAAAGGAATGTAACTTGTCGGATTAAATAATTTAAAACGAATGTATTTTTCGGATATTAAAATACGTTGTATTTATCAAGTTTCAGATTTTAGAATCCGATAATGGTATTCAGACTTCTTAATCTCATCCTCCAGTGCACAGTTGTTTCTTCATGGATTCGCAACCTACCCATTTAATCCCAAACAAAGAAAGGAGCCATCAAATTCATACCAATTTCTACCTCATTTATTCCAGTCACAAAACTTTCAAATGAAAGCCTAGCCATGAATTTTTACCCCCCAAAAATCGTCACTAAAATGTGTGGAAAATCTATGTTATAATGCAGTACAAAAACACGAAGGGGAAAAAGTACAAAATCAAGTTACTTGAAAAAATTTGGTCTTCACCCCCCTCGAGCAATTTGGTCTTCATACGGCAGAGGAAATCAACAAGTTATTTGTTCTTTCACCTAGTCACAAGGAATTGTTCTTGGCCTTTGATTCATTCTGAGGCCAAGTTGCTTCCTTCATTTTACCCTCCATCTGTTCAGACAAGCAAGCCCGAATAACAAAACATTACCAAAGAGAAATAAAAACATGAGTTAAGACTTGACAATACAAATTTCAAACAAAAACGTTCCAAAAGTTATTCCCAAGTAGCTTCTTTACTTTCTACGCAATTTTGATCCTCCTTTAAAAGGAAATAATATTCCAGGTAATCTCTTATAGAATCAATCTGAAGAACAATGGATGGAATGAACTTTTGAATGACCAAATACGACGCTTCCAATTATCCTTCCCAAAGCACTACCACACCTTTAAATTGGGTCTAGTGCCGAAAATCAATGAGTGCTCATTTTCTAACACTTTCTTTTTACTATAATCGTACTCAAATCTAACAAACGTAAAATCTATAGAAAAGCTATATAGTAATCACTTAGCTGATGAAAATGTACACGTAAAATGATCAAAACACAGGAAAAAAGGGGGACATCATGACTGATAAATAGAGTCACAACATCAAAGAGTTCTCTAATGAAATACACCTACAAAAACTAAAAAACTACTAGTGTTCAAGAGCCATATAATAGTAAGGAGCTGTTTTTTTAGATATTTGCATTAACAATTCACATTCAGACTATTAATCATAAAGCTATTAAGCAACTTTTACAACATGCAAAGTATTGGCTTACCGTAATCTTTCAATTGATTAACTCGAGTAACGGATTTGAGAACCTCAAGATCCCTGTGTACATAAATAAGATAAATTATGCCGTAATTTTAAAAACTTTGGAAATTTTCAATATTTTTTATTCAGAATGGATAGCATCAGCGCCACTTTCTTGTACGATGGAGATTTTCCAAGACTAGCTATAACGACCCGCCCCGAATTGGCACTTAGGCGAGTCAAACCCGACCCAGTGTGTAGTCAACTGACTCAATATTGAGAAATACAGACTTGAAGAAAACCCAAACCACTATATTATTACAACACAAAAATATAATCACGTCATGCAAATTACAACGGAAGTCTTAAATAAACAACACCAACTGAGTTCAACAAACTATACAACAATTACCTCTGGCCCAAAGCCATACCCCTCCAGTCCCAAAACACTAGTACCTATCTAGCAAAATTCCTGACAAATAAATGAATAAATCTTCTCGCATAGCTGCATTTTAGGCAGAGGTTGGATATACGATTCTATTGCACTTTCACTGAATGAGAATTCAATAAAGAAAAATAGGTATAGAAACAAAAAGGGCATGTACGGTTTCCTCTTTACATGTGCTTGTCATGTCATTCAGGTTAAACTACCACAAATTCAGGAAACTAGTAACTAAGCATGAAACGGAAAAATCAAATTTTGACCAGCGAGGATGCACAATAAGGAGATGGTTTTGACGTTTGAACACCACAAACATTAACAGGTACGGTAATATACATTGTTAGGCCCATTTCCTAATAGATTAAGCTTTTGGGACTACTAGTAAATTAACATGGTAGCAGAGCTCAAGTTGGGAGAGGTCAAGTATCTTTATTTGCATTTATTCCCTGTTTGCATTTTGTTTCTCCCCATACTTTTCTGTTTCGCTCTATCTATGGAATTTTTTATCTCCATGTGGAAGACGGGTTGCATGTGAGGGAGGATGTTCAATAGCTTGATATGCATTATTGGGCCCATTTATAACAGCTTAAGCTTTTGGGACTACTAGTAACTTAACAGGTACAATGTCTATTTAGCAGCAAAAACACAATTAAAATATGTGGGACATTAATAAAATCAAGATTTATAGCAAGGATACAGCCAAAAAAAAAAAAAAACACTTAATCACTTTCATACCTGAGAGCCAACGACATATTAAGCGTTTCATAATCTTGGTCCTTGTTTTTCCCATCTTTCACTTTTGGTAGGCCGAGTTTTGCATATAATAGGGTACTTAGGAAACTATCGTTCATAAGCTTGCAGAAATAAGATATAATTTTGTAAAAAACACTCCTCTGAAAATTGCAACATCTCATGATAGCAGATAGCCCAGACAATACATTGTCCACCAGCAAGAATTTGCAGTGACAACTTATCGCACAAACAGGTGAACAAATATTGAGCAAAGCAAAATTTAACAGGTCAAGGAATTGTATAAATGGCAAATGTTAGAAGCATTTTACAAAAGATGCTTACTGGATTTAGCAGCAGTTCTGGGCTCGTCCTGAAATATAAACAGTAAATACAAAGTCATTCCTGATGCAAGAGGTCCTGTATATTGTCCATATACGTCCGTGCGGTTGAACATATAGGTGAAAACCACAAATTGAATATTGTATTTGGAATAGAAGAGAATATATCTTTCACAAAACTAATAAATGCAAACAGGAAGTACCTTAATTGCTGTAAGCTTAAGTTCAACCTCTGGTTTGTTATGCCTTTCAACTTCTTGACAAGGGAAGTTCTGCAACCACCATAGAGAATCATGAGGATAAATGCAAAATGTTGTAGAATTTGTTCTACAAATGAAATTTTAGAACAGTAACTAAGATGTACAACCATGAGGCAATAGGAACTTCAATCTGAACAGATTCAGAGGCATGCATAGCACCAAAAACAGGCATGACGAGACATTGCTACAAAAAATTAAAAATTTCAGAACTAGCTTTTCTAACTGATGGCTTGATGGATCATAGGTTGTGTTCCTATTCTTTCTCTATCTCCAATTCCTACCCTACATCTTTGCTTTTGCAATTAATTAACCCAAGCAAAAACAATAAGCCTTAATATCAGAAGGAATTGCTTGTACACACTAGCTTAGGAAACCGTGGCCTCCTCATGTTGAACATGCTGACGGTATGGTGAAAAAGCTACACTGGAGATTTTGACAAATGTAACTTAATCGACTACTCATTATAAAAAGGAATTCACTGGGTAGTCACTGAATACACTATCGCTCTAAATTTCATTATTGGTTGGCCGAAGGAGACTTTACAGAGCCAATTTAAATGTGGAATACCAAAATTTAAATCACCACTAAAAAGACCATGCCTGGATAGAAAGGGCGACAAACACTCAATCGCATAAACGACAATGCAATATACTCCATTAGTTTGACACACTTGCATTCAACTTTTGCAACAACTTGCATGCATGAATATAATCTGAGTTCAATCAACGATTTTATCTCTCTCTTTTGCTTCTTCACGACTCGGTCAACAATGCGAAAGGCTGTTAGCACGGTACCATAAAATAGGTAGAAGTGGTTGGTCCATCTGCACAACCCAGGGTTTGATTCAAATCAAGATGTTGACCTCAAACTCAAACCTACATTTCCACACTTGAAGCCCAAGTTTCCAGAGTCACACTAAACAGTAAAAGAAGGAGGAGAGTAACATAATAAATGAATTTTCAAATTCCTAAAGAAAGGAAGGTATCTGATACCTCCCTGGAGGGTAGTAACAGGAACAACTATAGCACACCCCCCTAAAAGCATAACATGTGAAGCTGTTGAAATTCTGTAGTACATGTCTTTGATCGTAGAACCACTTAAAGGGTGTAAACTAAGAAAACCCCAAAAAGGTCATGCTAGAATGTTTAACATGGATGACAACTGGTGCACACATTTTCCAAGAAAGTACCTGGTCTAAAGTATGCTGCGCGAAGTCAGTGGTTGATATCATAAGTTCATAACTCCAGCAACAAACTAACCCAACTCAAGACTAAGGCCGAGCTTGTCACTGCACTGAAGGTTTCAGGGTATAAGTAACAAATGATAATCAGATAACTTTAAAAAGGCTACTTCAAATTCCTATTTATTCAAGCTCAAAAATAACAACACCCTTATTGTCTGTACGCTTAGATTATCAACTTATTTGGCAGAGTCCCAACAATTAACCAAACTTACGAAGGAGAATTGAACTTATGTCTATGACTCTATAGGACCATGACTCTATAGCACTATGACGTCCCATTATGTACCTTATGTGTCCCATTATGACTCTATGGGATTAGGACGTCCCATTAGGCCCACACCTGTCTATGACTCTATAGGACTATGACGTCCCATTAGGCCCACACCTGTCTGACTCTATAGGACTATGACGTCCCATTATGTACTTTATGTGTCCCATCCTAACATTTTCAGTCCAAGTTGATTGACAGGAAATAAAATTTTGCGTCGTAATTCTGAGTTGATCATGGTGCATACATTTAGGTGTTGTAGTCATCATAAGGAAAGAATACGGAGTAACCTACTCCATCTATGTTTTCGAGCTGCCAAATTCTTCACCTACAGTCTTCAAAACGAAACATAATAGTACCTGGGGCAAAAATAAAGGCTTCTCTTCCATTGTTTTGTTTGAAAAGAAAGTAAAGGGAATAAAGGACAATGGATTCGAAAAGACTACAGATATGGAAATAACTCTTCTATAGCCAAATTAATCAAGCTGGTTGTATTCATGCATCCATTTTTTCATGCGTGAGGAAGTTGACCTTATAGAACACAAAGGTAATGGTACAAAGAGTTTAAGTCCCACAAAACTTTTCTTTTTGCTAGCTTAGTAATCCTTAACTTTACTAAGAGGATACCATCATAGAACACAAAGGCTTCGCTCCAGAAGTAACAATGTCATTGACAGTCATTGCAACCTGGAGAGAAGAACTTTAAAGAGCCTAATCTTTGGTAAGCAGAAAGGTTTTGCTAAGATTTAAAATAATAAACATCAGACCACCAGATGCATTTCAAACGTTACCAAGTCGATCCCTATAGTCTCGTGGATTGCCGTTTCAAACGCGAGCTTAAGTTTGGTCCCCACACCATCTGTGCTAGCCACAAGATAGGAATCTCCTGAAAAAGAGAACAATATCTACCATGAAAATAAGAAAATAAACTAGCAGGAAACAACTACTATATTAAAGAGTGAATAAAATAATAAAAGGAAGAAAAAAAAAGAACTTGCAAAAGGTAAGGATCAAAGCAACAGCCCCTATAATTCCTAGTTCATATGATACGCAATCAAACACAAACCATAATGTGCAGAACTCTGGAAGGTTCAGTAAACAGATTTATGCCAAACAGTTCAGATTGAACCACCAACATAATCTTCTAGGTACCATTGAAAACAGAAAGACATGCATGCAC
Source organism: Vaccinium myrtillus (assembly GCA_016920895.1). NCBI lineage: Eukaryota > Viridiplantae > Streptophyta > Magnoliopsida > Ericales > Ericaceae > Vaccinium > Vaccinium myrtillus. Next base: position 94,860 of record JADGMU010000916.1, read on the forward strand.
CGAACAACTAGAGGGTTACAAGTAACTAACTTATGAATGCCTCGAAATCTAAAAGAAGCCAATGTGGAACACATACTACTTTGAATCCACTTGCAAGTTGCAACACCACAGCTCAAAATATATGGATTCCATGTCATGCTTGCCAATCTTGTTCCAAAAACAGTACAACTATTTGTCAAGGCAGCATGTAATAGGTGATTAACATAGCATCGATAATATTATCCAGCCTTATGTTTCTTAATGGATCTCGATCATTTAATAAGAGAAACCCAACAACCCAATGACTCCGTTCGGAGAACATACAAGAGAAGGATGCATTGGATCTGTTCTATCAGCCTAACATCAGCGTTCTTGTAGATACACATAAAGGGAGGATTAAAAACTACATTTTAAGATTACCAAAAACAAGCATCACGATGTAGATATAACATTATACTATTTTCTTGCACTAGAAAGTTGGGATTTAATCCTGAGGATTAAAAACTACATTTTAAGATTACCAAAAATAAGCATCACGATGTAGGTATAACATTATACTATTTTCTTGCACTAGAAAGTTGGGATTTAATCCTTTTTTTTTTGTTGGGCTCTGTGAAAGTCAACACTGTTAGTTGTTGTTAGTGAGGTTTGAACTCCAGCCGAATGCATGAGAATATATGGTGCCTACCACTAAGCTAATCCTACTATTATGGATGGGGCCTTGAATCAATTCAACACAAACTTAAACCACTTCATGTGACTAGGGGAGAGCATACGGAAACCCAAATTGCATGAAAAGTAATCCTGATATGAGAGCCAAACAAGTCCACAAAAACTTTTGAATTTAGTGATTTAGTCTACAACTACAAACCTGATGTGTCGCTCTGCTTGAAACAAAAGTGAAGTTCAATTCTATAGGAATGTTGTTCAAATCAGAGGGCTTCACCGCCTCTTTGTACGTTGACCCCATGGGAAGAGTTGGTGGGATTTGGGTTCTTTGGAACCCTCTTAGGGTTTCTCTTAATATTACCCATATATCTTCTCAAGCTATTCATGCTACTGTTACAAACTTACGAAAGACAATTTTGAAGAATGGATCCTCTCTGCGGTCTATGCGAGCCTTAATCCTAATATCAGTGACAATTTGTGGGAGAACCTTGAATCTCTAGCCGACAACATGGACAAGCCCTGGCTGGTGGCAGGGGATTTTAATGACACTAGTCCTCTCTGCGGTCTATGCGAGCCCTAATCCTAATATCTGTCACAATTTGTGGGATAACCTTGAATCTCTAGCCGACAACATGGACAAGCCATGGCTGGTGGCAGGGGATTTTAATGACACTGTTAGTGCAGAAGAGAGAGTGACCCTGTTTGGACGCCGGATTCGGCACCCGGATTTGCAAAAGACCCGGATTTGTAATCCCGGGCCCACCTTAGTCCCGCGTTTGGGATGCAAAAACGCCCCCGGATTTGATCAAAAAATTGCACTGTTGGGAGTACAAATCCGGGGGCACCCGGACTAGCTAACGACAGCCTCACCCCTGTCGTTAGCATATCAGGGGGGAATTGAGGATTTTTGGTACCAATTTACCCCTCCAAATCCGGTTGATTTTGGGGGGATTTTGTGCATGAGAGAGAGAGAGAGAGGAGGTGGAGGAAGAAGAAGCAACCTGGACGATCTCGTGATCGGCGGTCCGGAGCATACCATCTTCAACGATCGTCGCCGGAGCATACCTCTTGAACGATCTCGCCGGAGATAGGTTTTATCGACCTCCACAGATGATGATTGGCGGGGATGGGTTTGTAGAGAGAGAGAGAACAAAGTTTGTTCTCTGTAAAAATTTGGGAAAGATGGAGAAGAAATTTTTCAATGCCGAGTGGGTACCACGTGGTACCCGCTCGCGCAATCTGAGCCGTCCATTTCGGTTTTGGACGGCTCGGATTAAAGAGAGAGAAACAGGAGAGAGAAACAGGAGAGAGAGGAAGAGAGAGAGGGTTTCAATCTCGGCCGTCCAATACACTTTTGGACGGCCCGGATGCAATGTTCGGGTACCACGTGGGCTCGGCCACGTGGTACCCACTCGGTACCCAAAAAAATTTCGGAAAGATGAGAGTGACGTTATTTACAAGGTGGGAAGGAAAAATAATCAAGTGTATCATGTCCCATGCAGTTATTTGCTCCCAAAAGCTATCCAATGGCTATTATTTATTGTAACGGTTTTTTTTTTCTTTTTAAATTCCACAAAATGAAAGGATATCATAATCCTTAACCCCATTTACTAATGGTTAAGAACTAGCTTTTAAAAATTACATAATTCATCAACTTGTTAATTTGGAATAAAATAATAAAGTAGGGATCTTGGTCACATAAGAAAACCTTTTAGATTTGAGGCTGTTTGGATGATGGACACATCGTTTGAAAATTTGGTTTTTAATTCTTGGATTTGTAATAACATCTCTGACCGCATAAAGAACTTTACTAAAGAAGCGATTTTATGGAATAGAGAGGTCTTGGTAACATTTTCTGTAAGAAAAGGTGGGTCCTTGCTCGTTTAGAGGGACCAAAAAGCTCAAGATCCCCACTTCTCCCATAACTTGAAAACTCTTGAAAATGATATAATCACTTATTTCAATAATATCCTCAGTCAAGAAGAACGGCTTTGATATAAAAAATCTAGAGCTAAATGGATCACGGATGGAAACCACAATACGAAATACTTTCATTTATCTACTCCTTCTATATTGTTTGCCTCATTTTGGTCCATGAATGAGTTTTAAACCCATGATTATGTGGTTATGCTATTTTGTTCAATGATCCAAATGCTGTTTTTGAATAAGTAATGGTGATCAAGTCATGTTTTCATCAAACCAGAATCATCAGAAATATCACCAGCATGCATGAGTGAGCAGGAGGTCAAGCGCTCAAATCCCTGTGTTGAGCGCTCAGACCCTTGGCAGTGGATCAGATTGGTTTAACCTGTTTTGTGTATTGTTCATGTTATTTCTAGTTTCCACTCTCTGTTTAATATGTACTAATGTTATTCTCCTGCTGTTTATTGTCATTTATAGTTCATATTCATTCTCCATCATCATCACTCATGTAGATCACATCTCACATGCATGCACTTCAGTTTGTTGCTATGTTATTCCGTACTTGTTCAAAGTCGAAAAATGATATTTCTAAGGTTACAGAAGGTATAGAAAGAAAAAAATCTACAGATCGCTTCGGGGACTCACTTTTGAGTCCCACGTAAACGATTCGAGCCATTCATTTATCTTAAAATGATTTTCCGAGGGGTCCCCTCAAGGAAATTAGCTCAATCGAACGTGCGTAGGTGCTTGATCCAAAACTCCTTCGTTTTCATTCTGAAAAATTTAGTATGAAATGAAGGAGTTTTGGATCAAACACTTATGCACGTCCGATTGAGCTGATTGTTTCGCGGGGCCCCTTGGAAAATTATTTTAAGGGTGTGTTCTTCAACAGATTTTTGGGATATTAAATCTCACATTTTATGACACTCCAATTTCAACACATAAAATGTAAAAGTGATTTTATGAGATTTTCATAAAATCCTCCTAAAATCTATAGGAAAACCACTACATTTTATCAGTTGGAAAAACAACTCCATTTTATCACCCCTCCATAAAATGTTCATTTTATGAGATTTTCATAAAATGCACCTAAAATCTATAGGAGAACAATGCCTAAGATTAATGAACAGTTCGGATTATTCGTGTGAGACCCAAAGATGGATCCCTAAGGCCATCTGTGCATTTTCCGTTCTTATACCTTTTGTTAGGGTTGTAAAAAAAAAACTCGCGAACCGTGAATCCGAACCGGACTGAACCGAACTGTAGGTTTTGGATTGGGTCCGTGGATTAATGGTCCGGACATGGATTGAAAAATTAGAAAACCGTGCTTCGCGGTCCGGTCCATGGATTTTCATAAAAGAACCGTGGATAAACCGAACCGGACCGTGAGAAATAAATAAATAAATAAATAAATAATAAAATATATATATAGGCAAATTCTCTAGTCCAAACCTCCCGAGAATAAGGAAAAATTGATTTTTTTTGTGTTGCAAATTATTTATGGAAAATCCGAGCCGTCCAATGTGTTCAGAAGGTGTTTTCAAGGGTCCACGCGGAAAATCTTCAAAAAAAAATACCGGGAAGGGCTTGATCCAAGCAGTTTTTCGCAAAAACTGTATTTATATATTTTTGCGAAAACTGCTTGGATCAAGCCCTTCCCGGTATTGTTTTTTGAAGATTTTCCGCAAGGGACCCATGAAAACACCTTCTGAACACATTGGACGGCTCGGATCGTCAAAAAATTTTTTGGATCATGGAGGTCCGGAAACGGGAAGACCGGATAAGAGACGGATTATATATATATATCTAAGTTACCATGCGGACCTCACGTTTCCGAGCCAAATTTTGACGATCCGAACCGTTCAATGTTTTTAAAATGCATTTTTAAGGGCCCCCGCGAAGATTCGTCCAAAAAAAATACCCGGAAGGGCTTGATCCACACAGTTTTTGTTAAAAACGCTATATATAGTGTTTTTAACAAAAACTGTGTGGATCAAGCCCTTCCGGTATTTTTTTGGAAGATTTTCGCGTGGACCTTGGAAAATGCATTTTAAAAACATTGAGCGGTTCGGATCATCAAAACCAAAATTGGTCCGGAAACACAAAAAAAGGGCAGGTCCGCACGGTTTTCTTCAATAAGGGACCCTTATTGGAAGTTAATCCTATATATATATATACATATACATATATCATGATCTCCTAAGGGATCCCTTATTAAAATTTTGGTGCGGACCTAGCCTTTTTTCAACTTTTCGGATCAAATTTTGACGATCCGAACCACTCAATGTTTTTAAAATGCATTTTCCAAGGTCCACGCGGGAAATCTTCAAAAAACAATACTCGGAAGGGCTTGATCCAAACAGTTTTCGATAAAACTATACATATGTACAATTTTATCGAAAACTGTTTGGATCAAGCCCTTCCCGATATTTTTTTTTGACGAATCTCTAAGTTGGCCCTTAAAAACGCATTTTAAAAACATTGAGCGGTTCGGATCATCAAAATTTGATCCGGAAAGGTGAGGTCCGCACCAAATTTTAATAAAGGATCCCTTAGGAGATCATGATCCTATATATATATATAATATTGGGATAAGAATTATAATTAAACATATTATTCTTAATTTTATACCCTAAATAAGTGAATGTGGTATAACTAAAAAAGTAAAGGTGCAAACTGTAATTAACAATTGTAATTTTGCTTGCACGTATATTAGCTACTCCCGGACTCGGAACTGGTTGTGGTGAAGACTTTTGTTTACTCACTTTATATTATGTTGTTCCTGCATATATTTTATTGCTGCTAGTGTTTACTCTCTTGAATGTGAATCTCTTTCAATCATTTTGAAGCAATGTTGTTGGTGACTTGGTGTTGTTTATTAAAACTTAAAAGCTACTGACGAATTTGTTCCAAAAGTTACATTGAGAATGTGAATGTGGAATATATATTTTTATTTTGTGAAATGTTATAATCCGTGGATGTGAACCGAACCATGATTTTTTTGATTGTTTCGAAACCGGACCGTAGACTTTTGGTTTGGACACGAATTACCTTACATTGGACCGTAGACTTTTGGTTCGGTCCTCGAATTCATACCAAACCGGACCGTTGACACCCTTGCCTTTTGTACGTGTAGCGATGTCGATTTTGTATTCCCTTGCCATTTCTCCCTCCAAAAAACGTCATAGTCCAAAGCACATGACAATGTATCTCTCCCCCAAAGTGATGACCAACGCTCTCTTCTAACAAACCACAGGGAGAGAAGTGCGTGTGTGGGCGAAAACACCTTCAGTGCGTGTTCTTGGGGTGTGACAGGCCGATCTCGCGGGTTTCACCTACTGGGTGGGACAGTGGTTGATCTCTGTCCTCCGATCTCTTGAGTAGTAAGTAATCTCTGATTTTTGGCTTTCTCTTATTGCTTCGTTTGTTGTTTGTTTGTTTTTTTTTTTTTTTTTGCGATTGAGTTAGGGTTTCGTAGTTTGATCTTTCTCTGTACTTCTTCGTCTTTATTCTGGATGGTCATGGCCTTTCCTCTGCTTGATTCTGTGATTGATCCTTGTCTTCAAGGAGTGGTTTCTGATTCAATTTCGAAACCAACAACGGTTGAGGCATTAGGGCCGAGGCCGAATCCTACTGTCAATTTTTTCGATATTTTGGAGAGCCCCACTGTTGTTCGTGATACTGCTAGTCCTACTATTCATCAACTTCAAGATTTGAGTGCTGAGAATTGTAGGTTACGTTCCTTGTTGGCAAAGGACCTTAACACTGTAATTGTTGATTCTAGTTCTGGAGGGGAGGTTCCTGAGCCTACTAAATGTAATTCTTGGAAGGAAGTTGTGACTGGGGTGAGCTCTAGTGCTGAGGGATTTCCTAATCGTTTGGTGTTAGACTACATTCCCCCTGTTTCCTGTAATGAGCGTATTGTGGTCTCTACTACTGTTGAGGTTGAGAATCTGGGTTGCCCTAGTTGGAAGAATTTTATGGTTGGTCATTTCATTTCATTGGTAAGAGTCTGAGCTTTACTGCGGTGAAGGCCATTGCTTTGAAGTTTTGGGCTTGTTTTGGAATTACGGAGGTGCTTCCTAATGCTCAGGGATTCTTCTTCTTCCTTTTTGAGAATGATAAATTGAGACAGATTTTGGAGAATGGGCCTTGGCGCTTTGGGGGTTGTCTGATGGTGTTGAGTCAATGGAAACCTCATATGAGGCTGGAAAAGGAGAAAGTTACTAAGATTCCCTTGTGGGCTCTCTTTTACAATGTCCCATTGGAACTTTGGACTGGCCAAGGGTTGAGCCATATTGTGAGTTCAGTTGGGAGGCCTTTGGATCTGGATCATTTCACTGAATCTTGCAAAAGAGTGAGTTATGCAAAAGTGTGTGTGGAAGTGGATATCGATGCAAGTCTGCCTAGTTCTTTTGATCTTATATGCTCCAATGGAGAGAAGGTGGAGATTAAAATTCAGTATCCATGGAAGCCAGTGCATTGTAAAGTGTGTAAGGTGTTTGGCCATACTGAGGGGAAATGTCAGTTGTCTGGATTGCATGATGGTGACCAGGGAGGAGCTAAGCCACCCCTTGGGAGGAATAATGGGAAGGCAGCGGAGGTTTGGCAGAGAGTGGCTCCTAAGCATGTTCAGAGAGTCTAGTAAGCCTAAGGATTTGCAGTCAGCAAGGTCCTTGAATCATGATTTGGTTGTACCTGGGGCAGTGGAAGTGGTTGCCCCTCTTTTGGACTCAGTGGTTGGGTCTCCTTTTCTGGATACAGCAAAGGTTGAGTTGGAGTTACTAGGTTTTGTTGAAGTGAGTACTCCTCTTGATTCTTTAAGGCTTCCTCTTCTTTGCATACAAATGGTCAACGGTGGGGCAAAAACCTAACGGGCCTGCTACTGTGGACTCTGTTGTTGCTATGGGTAAGGGGCAAGGTGGTTCTAAGGGTTCTGTTAGTTCTGCTGGACCTTTGAGAGATTCTCCTAAAGCTGGGCTAAGTGCTAACAAGTACGCTGCATTGGTGCTTGATGGCTTGGATTTGACTGAGCAAGCTATGGATGATATGGGCAATTTGGGTCTTGAGGTGTCTCCTTCTCTGATTATATCTTGTCCTATAGTGCAACAGCCTAAGGGAAGGGGTAGAGTGAAAGTTTCCCCGGGGAAAGGGGGTGGGGGTGGAAAGAGGGCTAAACGATAATTCAAGATCGCTTCTAGGAATATAAGGGGGTTAAACAATCCTCTGAAGCTAAAGGAGGTTAGGTTGATGGTTACTTCTCAGAAGTTGAGTTTGTTTGGTGTGTTGGAGACAAAAATTTATGCTGAGCATATGGCTAGTGTTGTGGCTCATAGCTTTCCTTCCCGTTGGTCTGCTGTAAATAATGGAATTCAGGGCTGTGTGGCTAGAATAATTGTGGGTTGGGATGCTACTGTTCTTTCTGCAAGTGTTCTGCTTTCTACTGACCGGATGATGTGTTTTCAAGTGGAGCGTTAGGCTACTAAAAAGTTTTCTATGTTTCTGTGATATATGGCCATAATGGTTACGTTGATAGGAAGTCTTTATGGACCGATATGAGAGGCCTTGCTATCTCCCTTAAAGATCAAGCTTGGATGCAAATGGGAGACTTCAACGTGGTTCGGAGGCAATCCGAAAGGAAGGAGTGGTGGTTTTGATAGTTTGGCTGCAGGAGATTTTTACCAGTGTTTGTTTGATATTGATATGGAAGATCTTGTGACAAAGGGTATTTGGTTTTCCTGGTCTAATAGAAGAGGTGGTATGGGTGATTCTAGAAGCAAGTTTGACAGGGCAGTTGTTAATGGCCATTGGTTAGATTGTTTTACTGAATGTGAAGCCTGTCTTCTCTCTCCAGGAGTGTCTGATCACTGTTTGCTTATGGTGACAGTTCTGAAAGAGGTTTCTTGCAAAAAGCTATTCAAATTTTTAAATTTTTGGATGAACCATAATCAGTTTCAAGAGAAGGAAGGGCAATCTTGGTCGCAACCAATGGCAGGGTCTGCAATGTTCTGTCTTGCTCAGAAATGGAAGAGGTTGAAGCCAAATCTTAAGGATTTGAATTCCCATTTTTATTCGGATATGTCGAAGAGGGTGTTTGCTGCGAAGGAGGATTTGGATCAGTTGCAAATTGGTTCATGTGTATATTATCAAGAAGCAATGTCTTTGGAGTATGGTTATTCCTTCTGGTTCTTCTTGGGTTATCAGAAAGTTGCTGAATCTGAGAGCTATCTGTCAACCCCTCATCAAAGATGTTATTGGAAATGGTACGGACAATTGGCACACTCTTGGGATTTTACATGCTAGGTATGGTGAGAGGGTGGAATTCAACCTGCGCAGATCTTTAGGGGCTAAAGTAAGCTCAATCATTTGCAATGGAGGATGGAAATGGCCTAGAGCTAGGAGTGCAGTGAGTAGGGAGATTGTTGCTCTTACTCCTCTTGGTTTTCTTCCTGACCTTTCTCAATCAGACAAAGTGACTTGGCTCCCTTCATAGTCTGGTACTTTCTCCACTAAATCGGATTGGGAGGCCATTAGACCTTTAGCTCCAGTTCAGCCTTGGTGGAAGCTAGTGTGGTATGGGCAGCATGTACCTCGGTGGAGTTTCATTCTCTGGTTAGCTATATGGGGAAGGTTGGCCACTAGAGACAGACTGAACACACGGGGGATTACGCAAGATAGTCATTGTGTGCTGTGTTCTAATGGAGTGGAATCGCACGATCATTTGTTTTTCACCTGCCCCTTGGCTGAGATTGTCTGGCAAGAAGTGCTGGCCCTGAACAACATAACAAGGCCTTCGATAGAGTTGAGAAATTAGATTATTTGGGGCTTGTTGTCAAGAAAAAGGAATTCTTTGGTTGACACCATTTATAAATTGTCTTTGGCTTCTATTGTTTATTTCTTATGGAGAGAAAGGAATTCTAGGATTTTCCAGGCATGTGGTGTTGATGCTTCTACTCTTGCTTGCAAAGTGAAAGAGGAGATTAGGACCAGACTTTGGTCTTTAATGATGAAGAGTTGTGAGGAGGCCAGAAGGATTTGTTGTGCTTGGTGGATGCCCTTTAAGCCTTTCTTTGTTTAGTTTTCCTGCGGTGGCTTGGTTGCTGATAACTTTTGTAGTTTGTCTGTTTTTTGTTGCTTCATAGCTATTGTAGCTAGGATGCTGGTTTTGGTTTTTTGTCCTTCCAGGAGGATTTGTGTTTGTAAACTTGTTTGGAGTGTTTGTTTTTTCATAATAAACGATTAATTACCAAAAACAAACCGTAATACTCTCGCTTCTCTCTAACATATTGAAGAAGAATGACGCGTTCTTCGAGTTCAAAGAAGAAGAATCAGAGGATAGATCCGAAGAAGAAGAATCAGAGTAAAGTTGAGGAAGAATTGGAGGCAAGAAGAACCGAAGAAGAAGAAGAATCGGAGTTGGAGGTTGGGGGTTCGATGATGCTAAAGGCAGATGATTGCTGTTTGGGGGAATATTATGTGAATGGTCATGAAGAGCTGAACGCTCGTGGTATTCCGTTCGAATTGCATCAAGGGGAGGGGGAACAATTCCTCTGGTTTCTTTACAACATCGAAGCTTTCATGAAAATGGCGGTTTTGAAGCAAATAGTGAGCCGCAGTATTATAATAAAGGGATGTGGGGTGCATCTTGTGGTAAAAATTGACTCGGGCTTTTTTGGGGTAAAATTTGAGTCCGATAGCCCTAATTTGGTTAGGGTTAAATTCAGCTTTAGCATAATGGATCAAGTGGGCACAAGTAGTAGATCTTTGATATCTCAATATAGAAGCAAGGATGAAAAAGATCTGTGGATTATGCCAGAGGCAGAATTGTTGGATCCGAAAAGTGGATTTTTGTTTGAAGACCGGCTTGTTTTCATTTTCGGATTTTAGAATATGAACTTAAAGAATTTGAAAATGAGGTTGGGTGCAGTAAGGAGCTCTTAGAATCTGAAAATGAATTGAAGATAGACCTAACCATGAGGCTTGATGTTGAACGGTTAACCAAGGAGAATGATGATCTCTCCAAACGAGTTCAAATATTGGAGAGTCAGCTTGAATTGTCAAAATCAGAATTGAAGGTATTTTGCACTTTGTTCTTTTAGCTTTATATGGCTATCTGCTGCAGTTTTCCTGAATTTAAAGCTTAATGTTTCCTGAATATGCACTGTGAACGCAGAGTCAAACGGAAAAGTTGAAGAAAATGCGTGAGGATCACGCTAGGGTTAGTCGGACTCTCAAGGATCAAAAGAGAATGTCAAAAGAAAGAGCTGATAATATTGCCAAAGAAAAGAACGATCTTGCTAGACGTGTACAAGAGTTGGAAAATCAACTAACAAACAAACGATTTGAGGTTAGGACATCCAGCAATCCCCTCCCATCATGGGTAAAGCAAAAATAAGGATTCCCGATTTATATAGAGGAAGCTCTACTCTTTTTATCGTTTTGAGATGGACTTTTCATAACATTTTAGATAATCTTTTGTATGTTATTCAATATTTCAATATGTTTTGGAACTCTATTTTATTTGTATGTTATTCACTATTGTTTTGGGGGTTATTGAGCTATTTGGAACTTTTATGATAATTCAACTCCTGCTTATGTACATCAGACATTCACTTTTGTCATCGTAATCAGTTTGTATGTCACCTTGTCTGGTTTCCTCTTTTCCATTTTATCAGAGTGGTCTAATCTCTTGTGAGTGTTATGCTTCCTCATCTATTGGAACTTTTGGATCCGAGGAGGTTACTACTGCGGCTGAGTCGCTGGAGCCTTGTGATTATTATATTCGTTGTTATTAGAACTTGACATTTGCAGGCTACAATTTGATGTATGCATGCTATCTGAACCATTTTATCAAAGTTCCAAGAACTAGAATTCTTAACTTTGTTGAAACTGAGGGTTTCGTACCTGAGTATGCGGAATTAACCCTTTGACATGAAATCCCCTGGGATTGACTTTATAAATCTCATCGAAAGAATAGAGTCTGAAATTGTGTTATCTATCTGATGTATAATTTTGATACTTTAACAAATTTGTGTACCGAGCTAAGTGCTTGGAAGTCACATTCGAAGAATTTGTTATCATGCCAACAGAGAGGTACCGATAGGGGGAGTGTCAATACTACGCATACACTACGCGATGACGGTGCGAATCCCTATAATTTAGGGGGATGAACTTCAAAAATGTTTGGGTGCAATCCGTTAGTTTTGGACTTATTGTAGGAGTTGTAATGTCACACTGGGTTTTTAAGAAATCTTTTGGGGGTGTGGTTCCCCCGGGATCTATCCTTTCCAGCTAGATAATGCTCCTCTTTGCTAGGGCATGAAAGCGTAGTTTTCATACTCATGGCATTTTAAATTGAGGAGAAAATATCGTGAATAAACTAGTCTAGGAGTGGATAACTAATCCAGTACATGATTAATAGTGCATTTGAATTTGGGGTTTTATTGCATTTTTCTTTTTGATATGTTTTATTCCTAAAATAAATAAGGGATCTCTGGTTCAGTGGCAAATTAGTTGTACAAGACCTTGTGTGTGCTTGGGCTGGTGCCACTGGAGCGATCTATTCTTAATGAATCTTTGTCTCAAGACATCGAATAATACCTTGAATGATGCTCTTTCCAATATATTGTATGATTATCTTTCTGCATGCTTATTTACATTTTACACTGACCCAGGCATGATATGCTTTACAGTTGAAATATGTAACGCTTTTCAAAATGTTGTTATACCAATTGATTTTTGTTTCAGTCGGTAAAAAATTGGGATATAGTTAGAAAATTATATTTCGATTCCTTCGCCTCTTGATCATCACTGCCCCATCATTGGGAAAGATTTTTCCTTTTTGTTTTAATGAGACCTGTTATTGTACAGTGCCGTTTCGAGTGAAACAGTCTTCCTCATACTGCTTGCTTTGCAGAGGCAATTGGAGACTCTTGGTGCTCGACGTGAAGGGCTTGAAGACAAGCTCAAAGAGATGAAGAGGAAGGTGTGCCTATTTCACTTAGCCTTGTTCTTTTTCATTTTCTCCTCATTTTCAAAAAAAAATTCAAAAAGATTCCTTCTTTTAAAAAAGAATCTCTCTCTACTCATTACCTCATTATTTAATTTCTCTCTCTATCTCTCTCTAATCATTATCTCATTATTCTTATTTTCAAAAACCCAACCAAACACTATCTAAAAAATTCTTCTAAAAAATTTCTTTTCAAAACCCATCCAAACACAGCCTTAATTTCTTATACGATATATCTATGTAGCCTGATCATCACATGATAGGAATATTTTTTTTTTTTTTTTTTCCTCGTTCCAATTTCCGGTGGATTTCGTTATTAAGTTTTGGAAGTTGTCATAGTTATTAAGTGGATTTTGTGTGTATAATTCTATTTACATATTTTTTGCTTTTAGCATGTCCTTAATTGGCTGATGTATATCGGGTATCTCAGGATGATATATTGCCGAAACTGACGGCATCAACTGGCTCGTATGAGGATCTTTTGAACAATGAAATAATGAAGTATGATGACTCCACACAAATTGCCCAGAATATTGAGGAACAAGAGCAACTGTTGCTACAAATTCAGGTTTGTTTATTCTTTGCTTGATTCTGTAAATTACTTTCTTCATCCTTGCTCATTTTTAACGTCATGTCATATGCTTTGAGCTCTCATGTCATGGTTCACAAGTGGCAGTTCGTCAGGTCAAGTGCAAACTTGCATGTTCTTTTTTAATTTTCCTTTCTTTTGTTTGACTCCCAAGGTTCCGCTGAAAGATGATGGCCAAGGAAGGTATCAATGTCAATCTAGGAGTTAGGTGGGATCAAAATGTAATTGTCCTTGTTATTGTGGATGGGGTACTGGAAAGTTGTCACGAGTGTGCTCTTGGCATTCTTGCCAGAGGTTCTCTTTTCCGAAAAATTGGTTTTATATATGGGTCCTTCTGTCTTATGTTATGCAAATGGCTCTTGGGTAAATAGGAAAATTACGTTTTCCGATGTTATTTCCTTGCATTGTTCAGAATCATGTTGGATGGTTGATGTTCAACTCCTCTTTCTGCCTGCATTTATGGAATTTGAGAATTGACATGTTGCTTGAAGGTTCTCCTAGTAAAAGTGTTGTACGTGATCTGTTGGTATTTGGAAAGCATCTTTTCATTGGTGGCTCCTGCATTCATTATAGCATCTATCGTTGTTCGCAGGTTCAAAATGATGTCATCTTTAATCTTGAAGATAATAAAGGTAAGCCTTGGACGAATGGAGATTTGGAGTTCAATAACAGTTATTAAGTTGGTCTTCTCGTTGTTATTTGTTTTGGTTTCCAGTGGTTTCCTCTTGGTTGTTTTAACACCATGTAAACTATGTGTTTATCTTGTAAGCTAGTACATGTTTATATTTTAACCTCCTTTCCCCCTTTATGGGTGATTCTGACTTCTCAGCATCTCGTGAGAAGAGCTACAAGCAAATTGAAGCTGCCACAGCTAAGGATCAAGAAATTCAAGAAAACGTTAACGAGGGATTGAAATTTCCCGGTACTCTTCAGGTATGATACTTGTGTTCTGAATCACGGTGCTGTAAGGTAAATCTAGGAATGACTGATTGTATCTTTGTCTTTGAGATTGCCTTTGTTAAAATTTCTTCTTTCTTTGTCTTGTGCTTCAAACAGGATGCTGGTAAAATCATTCAGTGCAGTGAAGTGATCGACGATTTACATAGAACGATGATAAATATTGGTTTTCAGGACAATAATCTAGCAGGTGCTTACAACTACCTTTCAGTTGGACAACCTCATCATCAAATTCCAAGATCCAACTCTCAACAACAAATAAATCGTGCGATCATGGCCCAGCCTTCACGTCCTCAGACATCTTATTATATCCAGCATCCTGAGCAGCCAACAATGACCCGGGGGTACGCCCACCACTCCTCACCTTATGTGACCACGCCCCAGCTGCAACCTCCTCATTACGACGCAGCAGCTCTGGGTGGTGGCCCTCCGTACCCATCACTGCCACAACCCCAACAGCAGCCACCAGTAAGCCATGAGTATGGCCAACTGGCATATCCTGGGTGGCGCGGTCCCTATTACACCCTATCCTGGGTGGCCCAGCAACCGGGGACTCTTCCTCCGGCTTTTTACACCATTCCATCTCCATATCCTCCTCATTTTCAGTAGGATGTGTTTTGGTTAGCTTGACACTCCACTCGCATGCACATCCTTTACGGCATCTTCAGCTATACCTCTGTATAGTGTGTTTGTTTTTCTATATCTAGCAGTTGTACAGCCACGGGAATTTTATCTGTGTATCTTGATGGATCAATACATTCTGTCTTTTTGTTTTTTCAGGTTAAAGATGTCGTCTAATGGTACTCTCCTACGCCCAAGGACAGTTTTAAAAAAAAAAAAAAAAAACGAGCAATCAAATATCATATCATTTGACTTGATGAGAAATTTCCGTTACGTTTTTAGAAACTTTTTTCAATAGATGTTTTCATATATTTTCTTCAAACCACAAATTGAAAATCTAACCACAGGTCACAGCTTAAAAGAAAGCATAAAAGTAAAGAGGAGTTTTTGTGGCAATTTTCTTCCTGAATTTGCAAACTCCTTGGGCGCCCAAGGAGTTCTTGTTTCACTTAGAATTTGTCATATCACAGCAGGCCTGTGCCATGTCACTGTTTTGCAACTAATCAGCCGTTATGTTGATCTTGTAAAAACCCGAAATTTCGTAAATAAAAATTTCGATTTATTAATTCGAATATTTAATTTTAATATCGCTAAATAAAATAATTTATTATTTAGTTTAAATAATTTGAATAAAATTAGATTTAGTTTGTTTATTTCCTTTCATTTATTTTTTCCACGCCGTAAAATCAACGCGTGCACACTGGGTATTACACCACATCGCGTCCGGAAACCCTACTACTTCCCCCAACTCCTATTTTGTCTCCTTATGACTAACATCACCCTATTTAATACCTAAATTAGGCCTATTTCTATTTTTGGAAAGCTTAATAACCCATGTGGCCAATTTTGACTTTGCTACTAACTTTGACTTTACTTTTACTAAACCTAATTTGTATTTTTGTGAGTTAATGAGAGGAAAGGAAGGAGAGAGGAAGTTTCTTGGTAAACTTGTTCACTAAGGAAAGGAAAGGGGAGAGAAATTGCTTCCCTCGCCGTAAATTTGTAGAGGGGAAAAATCCGGGCATACATCTTCCACGCTCTATGAGATCAACAATATGCACCCATCACTGGATCCCTAGCACTGCAAAACAATAAACGGTGAGAAGCACCCACGCCTCACGTCGGCGGCTGGCCCTCCGATGCTTAAGTTAGTATCACGTACTAAGAGGAAAGCCTAATTCACACAAAGCATGTCAATAATGAATTACAGCGTACCTTTTACCAAAGGTTGAATGTTTTATTTATAGATTCTGGTCATTGTACTCCTCTAGGCCTCTCGTGCCAAAGATTTCCTTATTGCATTGGGAGACCTTTCCAATTAGGGTTCGTCCTTAATTGGTTAACAGAGTTTCCTTATACAAGACCTCGCATTGTTTTAGGACTTAATTCCATATTGGACTCCTCGTGCCATTATCGAATCTCCATCCCGATCCCTTTAAACTCGGGATTCGTCCTTTATTACGTAAAGGATCTCTCTAGAACCTTCTAGATAGCCATGCCGAGCTATCCTCTGGGACGGTCTAACTGCCCGAGCTACAAACTGCGCGGCAAAGCCTTCATCTACTGGCACATGATGGTGCCGAGCTATTAGTAGCTCGACACTACTACAACTACATCCTTTCGTGATGTTACAGTACGACACAACCATACACATGGCCCAATTAGCTCAGCATTGCCTTAGGGACCCTTCCCGTGGTACCCCCGAACTACTATACCCTCACGTGGTATTGACGCCGTACACGTGACGTTGTACTGCTCGGGAAAATACCCCTCACAATTGCTCCCCAGCTTTAGTTGTTATCTTTTGCTCGGGGATAACGGCTAAAGCTCCATGTACTCCTCTCGCTACCTATTGCATATTCGTATGTTGTTGCACAATCCTTTGGTTGGCATTCACGTTGCCGCTCAAGGGAACTGCCCATTGGCCTTTGCTTGGTGTTTTTCGTTTATGGGCACGAAGATAGGCCTTACATTGCTTGATGGAATGGCAGTGACTTTCTCATAGTAATGGGAAATTTCAAATTCCGAGACGAAGTTGACCGGTCGAGCAATTTTGACTTCCCTCAAGTGTTTAGCTCCCTATTTTAGCAGACTTTACTATTGTGTGGCTTCTCATGAGCAGTATTTTAGGCCCATTTAGCGTTTGTCTTTGTTCGTAAATAGAAACACTAACCAAGAGAGCTCTTCCATGCAATGTGATCCCTGGAATTTGTGGTCCAGCATCAGGTAAAGCTATGTGTGTTCTGCTCAGCTTCGTCCATTTAGCCCTTTCCGTTGCAATCAAGCTCTGCCAAAGCGTTTTCATGCTCGGCAAAAGATCTCTCTTGCGTTACTCGTGATATATATTCCCATTCGCTAAGTTTGTTCGCACTTAGCATTAGCATTGTTCACTTCTTTCAACAAAAGAGTATTCATACTTGGCATCACTCACTGCCTTTTGGCTTTAAGTTTCTTCACATTCTGTACGGGGATCAAATCCACGCATAGTCTTGATAACGTGCTTCTTCACCGGAACCCTCAATCTTTCTTTATGGGTGTTATGCTTTATTTATAGGTGTAGATGACTTAATATTGGAGGCATCGCGTAGCCTTTGTTTCTTGTTTGCATTAGGAAACTTTTCCTAATATGACTCTTCCCATTAGGAATAACGTTTCCATATACTGCAAGATCACGTCTTATAGTAGAGACCCTTTCCATGTAGGATTGCTTCCTATATGCAGACACATGTCAATCCCTTTAAACACGGGATTGCCTCTTATCACATAAGAGATCGACTCAGAACCTTCTGGGATGTCTCACCGCCCTATACTCTTAAGGCGGTGCCATGCTTCCACATAGCTCGGCATGATTCGTACAAAGCTCAGCTCATTCGTGCCGAGCTTGCACCGGGCTAAACCATGTATCCCAGAATGCTATCCTAGCTATATTCGTAGCTTATCTAGCTCAGTCATGTCTTGAGACATCCCTTTATGGCTTTTGCCATGCTAGTTCATATTTAATTGGTACCTAATTTACTATCTTGACCCTACACGTGGTCAACACAGCTCGGCATAGGGTTAGGAAACCCCTATGCAATAGTGCCGAGCTAGCTACCCTCACGTGGTTAACATTAGAGCACGTGATTTGCCTTTTCTGTGGGTAACTAGATTTTACCCACTCCACATTCTGCCAACAATCTAATCATTCATTAGCAAATTTTAAGCATTGCTTGCTGCTTACACATGAGTTTCTTCATACTCAACACAATTCATAAATATCCTCGTACTTAGTGAAGTACCAAAGTTTTCTTCGAACTTGGTAGATTTTGAGCATCACTCGTTGCTCATAACTTAAGTATTTTCGTACTCAGGAAAATTGAAGCAACATTCATTGTTTACGGCATAAGTTTATTCACACTTAGCAGCCTCCAAGCAATATTG
The DNA here is from genome assembly GCA_016920895.1 of Vaccinium myrtillus. Classification (NCBI taxonomy): domain Eukaryota; kingdom Viridiplantae; phylum Streptophyta; class Magnoliopsida; order Ericales; family Ericaceae; genus Vaccinium; species Vaccinium myrtillus. The sequence goes on from JADGMU010000916.1 coordinate 113,027, forward strand.
GTTGCTCAAGCCAATTTTTTTTGTAATTGGCTCATTTTCATACAACATTCGCTGCCTAAGCCTAAGTTTTTTCGTACTTAGCTTTAGCTTTTTTTTTTTTTTTTTCAAGCAATACTCATTGCTTACAGCCCAAGTTTTGTCGTACTTAGCAAATATCAAGCAACTTTTGCCGCTTATTGCCCAAGTATTTTCGTGCTTGGCAATTTTCAAGCAATATTCGTTGCTTAAGCAATTTTCAAGCAACATTCGTTGCTTAAGCCAAAGTTTTTTCGTGCTTGGCTCGCCTCAAGCAATATTCGTTGCTTAAGCAATTTTCAAGCAATATTCATTGCTTAAGCCAAAGTTGTTTCATACTTGGCTCCCCTCAAGCAATATTCATTGCTTGAGGCAATTTTCAAGCAATATTCGTTGCTTAAGCCAAAGTTTCTTCATACTTGGCACTACTCTTTGCTCTCCAGATGGAGGCAAAGGGTCCATGCTTAGCTTACTCGTAATTAGACCAGGCTTAAAAAATGATATAGTAAAAAATAACTTTTGCAAGCAGGATAGAATTTTATTCTTAACTCTATCACAAAGCAACTCGTAGCTGAATGAGAACAATAACCAATATTTTCTATCGAATTTTGTTCATAATTCCACTACAAGAACTCGTATCTAAATATTCAAAATATAAACTGCAAAAAAGTAATTCTATACTCATTTGTATATTCCATGGCATTGGCACTGATTTCCATCCAATTCTTTTAGGCGATAAGCTTCAATCCGGGCTATCTCTGTAATTTTGCATGACCTTCATGTTCGGGCCTAGCTTCTCATTTGTGGGATTTTCCTGATCTTGCTCATATCTAACTGATTTCATTCAGCCAAGCTTCAAAAAGCCTTAGCTCTTGTTTTGATTGAGTCTATTCGTACTCAGCTATGCAAATACAAATTTACTCCTGCTTAAATACTTCTAAGTTTCTCCGCGCTTAGTCCTAAGTATATTCATACTCAAATTGACTAGCCTAAGTATATTCGTACTTAGCCTTTTTCCAAGTTTAATCATACTTAGAATTTATCAAGTTCGAGCAATTCGTAGCTCAGGCCCAAGTCCTCATACTTGTCCTAAAAATTTTCAAGCATGGGGTACATACACGTATTGCTCCCCAATATGGAATCAAAATTCCTCGTTTTTGGTTCCATATTCAAACAATCAAGTGTTTCAAGCATGTAACAAAAACTTTTCTCATAATTCCCTTCAATCAAATCAAAAACTTTTTTGCAAAATCATTCAATCAAATCAAAAACTTTTTTGCAAAATCATATAAAACGCAGAACTTTATTCATAGCTCTTTCTAGCACAAAACATGAAACTTTTTTT